>CAWUFW010023970.1:0-67096 GCA_963921515.1 Calotriton arnoldi | reverse complement strand
CCTCTTCCGTGGCCTGCACACTTGACCACTGCTATTTCTTTAGGTTTTTGTAAAGCCTCCAGCAATTGCCGCACGTATTCTCCATTTCTAATGGGAGATCCTTATGACGTTAAGAATCCCCTCTGTGACCACAACTGCCCGAAGTCATGAACAACACCAAACCCATATTGACTATTGGTGAAGATAGTCACTCTGACTCGATCAGAAATGAAACATGCACGTATCAGGGCAATGATTTCAGCCACTTGAGCGGAATATACTGCTTGTAAACAAGCAGCCTCCACAACTCCAGAAATAGTACAAACAGCAAAAGCTGCTCTTAAGCAACCCCCATTGTCTCTTAAGCATGAACCATCTACAAAGAGGGTTAAATCAGATTCAGATAAGGGTTCATCAACAATGTCGGATCTGGGTTTGGTTGAAAGCTCGGTCACATCTAGCCAGTTGTGCTCCTCACAATCTTCCCCCTAAACTGGTGGAAATGGCAACAATGTGGCAGGATTTAACATAGTACACCTTTTCAAGTTTACATTTTCCGATGCTAGTATAACCTGCTCATACTTAGTAAGCCTATTATTGGTAAGATGCTGGGTCTTTGTTCTCGTCATCAGGAGTTCTACAGACTGCGGTACATAGTCAGCGAGCGGATGACCCATCACAATGCTTTCACATCTCTCAATACTGACACCTGTTGCAGCTACGGATTTAAGACATCCGGGCAACGCTGAAGCTACTGGATCGAGGGTAGCTGAAAAGTATGCCACTGGTCTACGGGCACCCCCATGTGTCTGAGTAAGGACCGCTAATGCGCACCCCTCCCTCTCATAGCAAAAGAGCGAAAACACTTTGTTGTAATCTGGCATTCCCAGAGCTGGAGCCCGACATAGGCTCTCTCTCAGCTCTTGGAAGGCAACCAAACAATCATCATCCCATGGGACCGGATCACTGATATCCTTCCGTGTCAACCTTAGCAAAGGTTTTGCTTTAAGGGAAAAGTTTGGGATCCACTGTCGACAATAGCCGACCATCCCCAAAAACATCCAGACTTCTTTTTCCGTCTTAGGAGTACCCATTTGCAGGATCGCTTCTATACGATCTGGTGACACCTTTCTCTTACCTTTCTCAATCCGATGACCTAGATACTGAACCTCAGACAGACAGTCCTGTAACTTGTTCGGGGACACCTTGTGTCCATTCTCTGCCAGATGATTCAACAAAGTCACAGTATCTATCCTACAAGCGTCTTCTGTCTCTGAGGCAACTAGAAGATCATCAATGTACTGGACAAGAACCGAGTTCAGGGTCAGTACCCGACTATCAAGATTCTTTTTCAATATTTGATTAAAAATGGAAGGACTCTCAGTATACCCTTGTGGGATACGACACCATGTTAACACACGATCCTCCAGCCGGAAAGCGAATAAAAACTGGCTCTCCTCATTGAGCGGTATCGAAAAGAATGCTTGGCACAGGTCAATGACTGAACCACTCTGCCTCGCACGGTATTTGAAACAAGATCACTGCTGGATTCGGTACCACAGGACAACATGGAATTACGATCTCGTTAATTCTCCTCAAATCCTGAACTATTTTGTACTTGCCACTAGGCTTTTGCAATCCCACTATAGGTGAATTACAGGGACTTCCCCTTATCTTTTAGAATGCCTTGTGCAATCATAGACTCTATTACAGGTCTTATTCCCGCCACTGTCTCAGGGGTCAATTTATACTGTGGCGTCCTAGGAAATTCAGCATTGGGTTTGACTTGTATCTTAACTGGTTCCACTCCCCGAATCAAACCTATCTCTTCACCAGTAAAGTCCCATACCACAGGAGAGACTGAGTCTCTCAGATCAGGTGGCAATTCTTCCGCTGTCAGAACAATGAACACTTCTGTACATAAATTCTGACTAACCACCTTAAAAGCGGCATCCTCATCGTACGTCTGCAGCTCTACTCCTCTGGGAGTGCAATGTATAGTACAATTTAACTTACACTACAGATCACGTCCTAATAAGCAAACAGGACTCGAGTCACATTTGACAAACTGGTGTCGATCCTGAAATGTTCCCAATTTCACAGGTAAGTCATCTGTCAATGGATTTGTCATCTTTTGATTGGAAACTCCTACTACCTGAATCATTCGTCCAGAAAGGGACAAATTGGGAATCACTGCTGGCCTTACAGTAGAACGGGCAGCGCCAGTGTCAATCAGGAAGGTGATGGGGTGACCATTAACCTCTGCCTCTACATACAGTCCCCTCTGGTCTACTTCCAAGACTGCCCTGAGAGTACAGCCTTGGTCCCCTTCCAAACCCTGTCCTTTCAAAGGGTCGGAATCAGAATAGTCTAATATTTCAATAAAAGGCACCTGTTGGTACATCTGATTGCCTTGAGGAATCCTCGGGGGTTGAGGCACCTGCACCAACTGGTCAGAACTTCACCCGTACATTGACCTAGGTCTGGTCACTGTGTTCACCCCCTCGGATACTTGTACATTTTCCCCATACTGCACCTGATTTTCTGAATTTGAGCAACACTCGCGCTTCCAATGCCCGAACTTCTGACAATGACATGTAGTATTCCTCCTTGGGTTAACCCATTCATTTCCTGTGGCAGGAACTATTCCTCTCCCTCGTCCTGGAGAGCCTCCCATATTCTGATTCGCGCCTCGTCCACTCCCTGGTCTCCTTCCCATTGTACCTCCATTCCCTTGCAACAAATCTGGTCTCTCTGCATTCCTCTACTGCACCATCATCAACTTATCCTTCATCTTCTTATGGGTGTACTCTACTTGATCGCTACAATATTTAGCATAACGCAAAATCTCATCCACCGACTTGGTCTGCCAACAGATCAAATGTTGTTGGATCATTAAACTAATCTCAGGTCTCAATCCTAACACAAATTTCGAGACAAACTGTCCCATATCCTTCTGTTCCAGGGCATCCAGCCCACTATGCTGTTTAAAAGCTAATAGGAGCTTCACATAATAGTCATGAACTGATTCCTTAGGCTCCAGGGTGGTACGATCAATCTTAAGCCAATCAATACTTTGGGGGGCAATTTTAGACTGGAGCCATGTGATCGCCTGTTCGTACTTTCTCATCACCTCAGGTGACGGCCCATTCGTTACTGTATCTCTTTCTGGTTCTACGACAGGCCACTCAATTGCTATTTTACATGCCGTCCACAAATCTCCTGGGACCACAATTTCAAACAAGGTGTTTAAATCTATCCACAATACCTTGGATATTTTCACAAACCGATCAACTTGTTTATACCATTCTGCAGGTTTTTCCCTCAGCCGAGGAAAATTATTCGTAAAAGCTGCCAAATCACCCCTGCTACAAGGCACATGCACATACCCTCCGTTCTGTACCTCTCACAATGGGTAATTCCGTACATTCTCCGCTCCCCCTCCGGGAGGCAGAGTGTCCCCTATCCCTTTCTTAGCATCTTTCTTCTTAGACCACCTCGCTTCCCATACTCCCAACTCTTTCCACGGTCGAATTCCTATGATCAGTTCTCGAATGTGTGTTTTCAACCCTGCTGTCCTCCTTTCTTCCAGTTCCTGATCAGTGTACTCTAACCTGTGAGTCCCCTGTAACATCTTTGTTTTCGTCAAATCCACATCATATTTTCGTGCCAACTGGGCTATCCCTTCATACGCCCTTTTTTCCTTCCTAGTAACCTCGTTGGCCACAAACAACAGCTCGTCTGGTTCATATAACTTTATCCTCTCTATAGGCAAATTCCCTACAATCATCTCATCTAATTCTGCCTTTAACTTCAACACATCCAACAACTTTGCCTTCATCGCCACTCTGAGCGTTCCTTGATTTGTCACATCACACTGTCCTTCTCGGTCACAACTCTGACTTCTCCTTCGATCCTCTTTCCCTTCAGTTTGTAACCTAGGGTGGGTTTCCCGCTCACAACTCTGGCTCTTCCACTATCTCTCCGATCCTTCATTCGAGAACCCAAGTGGTATTCTAGCCCCCTACTGTCCCATTCCTTCCTCCATTGGCCTCCTCATAGAATCCCTCACTGGTGGGACCCACATTCTTATTTCAAACCTAGAATTCCTCAATACACCTGTCCGTCTTGATTCTGACCCACTGCACACCCCTGAAGGATCTGCTGTTGCGGGCATTGGAATGGTTGTTTCCACAGGCGCCAAAGATACACCTGTGCCTCCCATTGTAATGGTTCCTCCAGAGATAGTTTCTTCCCCCACTCCTGTCTGTTGACTCCCATCTATTCCTCTGCTCGGATCGTATATTGAAACCACGGGTCCGATAGTAACTGGGACCGTGAGGGCTTCAGGCACCCGTATATCACAACCAGCCCTTCTGGTCTCTGGATTTCCAATTGTCAACCATCCTGCCTCGTCTGTTCCCACCGCAATCTTTCCTACTACTGTTGTACCCAAGCCTATCGGCGTCATCCCCTCTCCCTCCATACTTCTCTCTGTCTGTCCTCTTCTCCCCTCCTCAAGTCGTGGTATCAGAGGTGGGGGACGCTCCGATAGCATTCTATCTAACAGACTATCCTCCGTATCACTGTCATCCTCAGTATTTCCTGTCTGTACACCAGCCCCTTGAATCAACAGTGGGTATAATCATTCTCCCTCAATGGTATCGACCCTCCACTTTTTCAACTCCGCATCCCACTGAGCATCCCGATATGACTTCATTGCGCTTTTCATCCTTCCCTGTGAGTTTTCTTTTCCTAGCTTGTGCTGCCCGCATCCATGCGTCTAATGCCTCAAATTGTGTAGGTCTGGGTGGAGGTTTTAGTGAAGACATCACTCCCCTTAATTGAAACAACACATCCATTCGAAATGACCCGTAACGTGGGAATGCCAATTCTCCCTCCTTTTCTGTAATCTTATGCCAATTTTGGAGCCACACTATTGTATGGAATCCTACATTTGTTGCCATATAATGTGCCGGGGTATCCTCTGGCGGGGCTTCTTCCCCTACCCGAGTCACCACACCTGTATCTCCTCTACATAAATCTCGCAAAACTATAAAGCACTTCATTTCTGTATTCAACTGTCACACCACAATTTCCCTTTTCAATTTCGCTGAAAACCCTCCAATTCTAGCGCGGCCTTACACCGACCGACCTATCTCTGCGCGGCACACCCTGGCGTCACTTTCCCTCTCTGCAGCGGCTCACCCTCCTTCACAATTTCACCATACACGTTCGCTCTCACACTCATACAACCAAGTAACTGTTTACCCAAAGCTACTAAACCAAGTAACTGCCTATCAGACAGCCACAGTAATGTGCAGTTACAGTAAACCAAGTAATTGTCTGTCCTCTAAAAGTTTGATAGTATACACTCTCAAAAATCTCCCCCCATGACCCGCGTCCTGCGTCGGTCACTCGAATCGCCGTAGTCCACCCCGAGTACCCGAGGATTTCCACCCGCAACTATTAGATCCACTCACACAAAGTTCCCTATCCCAAGTGGGCCGTCGATAGCGCTCCACGACACCCACAGTAATACTCAGACAATTACAGCCAAGTGGTGCCTTTTACACCACAAGCCTATCCCGGGATCTTGGACTTACTCTTGAGTCCGTTTTCCAAAAACCTCCTGATCCGCACGTGTTCGGACCAGTAAACCAATAACCTTACATTCACTCAACTCTCATTCCACCTCCGCAAGACACCACCCAATCCATTCACCGCAATCTAACACACTCCCAACACGTTTCATACTCACACTACCGCCAGATGTCCGCCGCACCGTCAACGTTTTCTGCTCTCGGTCATGGGCTCCATTTTGGGTCTGACTCTAATCTAGGTTTCCCTGGGTTCCCCCTCACTTCTAGAGGCAACCATCCATTTCTGCTACCAATTGATGGGGCCAGATTCCATGTGCTAAATTTTATTAAGAATCCCTGGCCAATGGTCTTTATTGCCTGCTAAAGAAGTGTAAAGGGGAAGCATACAAGTTAATATAGATTTTCTCTTTTCTATGACTAAAGGACCACAAATTCTTAATTTGTATGACAAGGATTTATTACAATGCCAAAAATAACAGAATATAGACACCTCAATATCAGAGCATAGAGGTATAGAAATATATTTACAGAGCCAAATCTACGAAGATAGTTCATTCGGCACAGAAGACACAAAATAATGAATTCCAAAATGAGAACACAACTGAGTATAGATGCTGTGTCAAATTCTTTCTTCATTTGTAGTTCAGAGATTTAAAAGAATAATCTCTCCTTAAAGTGACATCCCTATCTAACGCTCCGATCAGAATTCCCTGTAAAGGTGTCAGCACGTGTTGACTTCCTAAGAAGTGCACTCACGTTAAATGGGTCAAGTAGCATAAAGCTACGGAGCTCGCTCTAAGATGCTCCCTTTCCTCAGTCAAAAGCAGAAGTCCTACCAAACTGTCCCTGCACCTAATACAAAAAGACACAAGTTACACCTCTAACAGATCACTTGTTATTTCAAGAACGTCTTCTTTGAGTTACTTTCCAAAAATTGCAATTAATTGAGCTCTTCTCTGACGACCTTGGCTCCCAAGTTCCACCAGGCACGGAAGGTGTCCTCCCTTCTCGCTTGTTCAGACTCTTCAAAGACATTCCTTTCCTCCCCAAGTGTCGTCCAAAATCTGAAATAACGAGGTCAAATTCCAGGATCTGTAGTAGGGGTGAAAAGAAACCTTCTATACACACATAAATTCTCTTTACCTTACAACTGAGGAGCAAACAAGGAGAATCGAAACTTACGAAAACCAAAAGTTAGGCCTACAAGGTTAGCCAACATAAGAACATTTTTCAATGCCTAATCACTGCACAAAACGCTATACATGTCGTTTACATAATCTAATACACTTACATTACTTAATGTTCATGCTCCGCATACATGTTTAAATAATGCCTCTAAATAAATGCACACTACTAATTCGATTCTGCATTATAACATTATAAATCTCGTTTATATGTCTTGATACATTGATACAAGTCGTTCTAGTAACACAAATTATAACATAACCACATGATACATATATGAGTGCAGATTATTCATGAGCATAATGCACCCCTACAAATTTAAGAGCATTGAGCGCTCTATCAAAACTAGTCATTCTCCGGCAATCTCCACCGCCGTTCTTGAGACCTGAAAGTTGCTCGAAGAGTAACGTTTTCACTGCTCTCCAAAAAAACTTTATCGATTAGATTTCTCCCCGACCTCAGAAGAATTATTTTGTTGACAATATATTTGTGTTTTTGTCTGCTCATTTTTGTAGCAGTAGTGAAGTTTTGATGTTGGATGTAGGTAGTGTGCACCTCTGTTCCGTACATTGAAAGAGAAGCAGCATGAAGAACACATGTTAATGGGGATGCATTTTTAGGTCGAGCATCAGCACGCAAGCGCTGTCTGCAAGACCTGGTGTAATCACTCTACGAGTGTAATTACACCTGCTTGCCTGCCATTGGTTCACAACTCCATCGCTCCTATTTGCTGGCTCCTTATTGGCCGGTGCTCCTGATGCATCACTTTCGTTTTTAAGTCAGGAGCACCGGCCAACTACAGTGATGTTACACTGTAGGTCTTTATCTGTTTCTTTGGGGAGTACTTAATTAACCAGTGCGCCCGCTTCACGGGCCGCCATGCCATTTCTTTTATATACACAGCCGTCGGGCCGCCGTGCCATTACTTTTATATACGCAGCCGTCGGGCCGCCGTGCCATTACTTTTATATACGCAGCCGTCGGTCCGCCGTGCCATTACTTTTATATACACAGCCGTCAAACTTCTAAAGCAGCTACTAAATTACCACCATAATCCAAACCATCCATCTTGTCCCCTAAAAAGAGCACGACTCCACTAAACAGCAAATCATCTAGCTTCACTATTTACACTGCAGCCACAACAAGAGGAAGCGTGAAAGCCCAACCACCGCTCCCAGTGTTGCAGCTGGTTGCGGTCTGCTCTCTGCAGCAGACAATCAAAGACCACGCTGTTCTTCGAATCTCGCCTGTGTAGAATTGTTCGAGCCAAGCGTCACTATACGATGTAGGCTGCCAAGTAAACATGATTTATTTAAATCAAGCTTCATTCTACCCGGGGGGTGGAGGGGTGTTTGGACTCCAGTTTCAAATTTCAAGAAAATGCATTAAGACGCCTTCTCATGTGGAGCGACAGCCTTTGAATGAATTAAAAAAAAACTAGAGGGCTAACTTCGTTTCCTGAATGTACCCCATCAGGGGGTGTCATGAATCTGGAACTCAAATCGTTGTTAAAATCTTTCACGTTCCCACACAGAAAAATGAATTTTATGCCTGGACCGGGGCGAAGGATAATGCTTTCTTTTCTTTAATTTGTACATTAAGCAACCATTTAAACATTAACATTTAGAAAGTAGTATCATGAAAACAAAACTACAACAGATCCCATGAAGCTTTAAACGTGTCCCAGACATCATAGGTAAACAGCCAATCAGAAAACACAGGCGTATATCAAGCCAGCCCCCAAAACACGTAACCTCATGTTTTGGAATTGTAACTGCTCATCAGACGAGAGAAACTGCACCATGGGCAGAGTAAAAATAGCGCCTTAATTGTGTCCTACAAGCCCGAGTCACTGAAGAGTGGAGTGTCATATTTGAATGTTAAAGTAAGTATGCTTAACATGTGGCTTCTAGTAGTTTAATTGTTCTCGTGTGTTAGGCCTTCATAAAAGTTTACACAGTGTTTACAATAAAACGCCAGAAAGTGAATCTGGAGCAAACAGTCTCCTCACAGCTCCACAAATGAGAAAGAGGCATTACCTCACATTTAACACTGGTGAAACAACTCCCAAATTGGGCCCAATTTGTTTAGAATAAATTGTGTAGATTCCGCTTGACGCTCTCTTACCGCTACCTCTCCTCACAAACTGGTTAAAATGTTGACACTGTCGACGTAAAGCACTCACCACGCGCACTCTCATACATACACACAGACACCAGTGGCGGCTGGTGACATTTGAAAGTAGTGGGGCGTAAAAGTTCAGGATGAGTGTCACCAATTTTGTATTGTGTCCACGGTTTGAACTGACCACTCTATTGTCCTCTGTACTGGTTGGAAATGCCTACAGTCAATAGCAGCCACCCCTAATCCTGCATACTAGCCATGCGCGGCCAAGCACCCACTTAAATCTTTCTCACTAGATACTAGTGTCAGACTTAGCAACTCATGAAAGCAACTCATGAATCCTCATATGTACCCACTTCCTAATACATGTCCGATATCACGAATAACGATGTACAAGGCAATGTGGAACAAATCCAAGAATGGCTGGTTAAAAAGAAGCAAGAAACTATATGGAGCACCAAACAAGCCCTCTGTCATTGCAGTCAACTCCTAGCCCTACCACGGCCCGCTGGCGTGCAGAGACAGTCTGATGTGGATGCCGGGGCTCAGTAAGTTCCACCGAAGCACAGAATGCACAGCAGCCAACCCATAAGCAGTGGCACCAAATGTTGAATTTGCAATGGAAAATAAACAACTAGAAGGCACACACTTCTATCACAGAAACCCTTCTCTATCAATAAGCTGGTGTCTGACGCACACTGGAGCAGCTTCACGCTTGCCCGACATTCATGGGCACTTAGACACCCACCTGGTTCGCACACACAGAACTCATTATGTTGTTACAAGAATGACTTTTGCCCAAATCCCTTAATTATCACTCATGCGGACACCAGAAAGACTGGAGTGGCAGGAATGCGGGTTTACGCAGGGAAGCACACACAGTGCGATGCCATGCTGCGAGGTCTTAAGCTAGCTTAAAGCAAAAATCGATTCTAAACAAAGTTAATGAGTGCGCGCTTGCTTTAATCACAAACTTCATAGCACCCACCCACTCTGCCCAATCAGTAACAAAGAAATGTATAAAAGTGCGTTCTCTACTTTACAGTAACAAAGATGCCCCCCACCTTTCTGCACGTCCGAAATCTTCATTGTCAGGCATATCAGCCTTTTGTGCGAGTGTTGCACAGCAGTGCCGCATTAACCCTTTGAACGAGGCAGTCAGACGTGGTTAATCAGTGCTGGCTTTTTTTTCCAGAATGGCTTTTTTTTGCTAGCTTTTTTTTTCCAGACGTCTGCATACACATCAGGCACGTCTGTACAAACTGTATCAAACTTTATTCTCGCAGGTTCCGTGAGCAGGAGCACACCATGCGTCATGCAGGGAGAGGAAGGTGCCGATGCGGCAGCTGGCGGACAGGGCCCAAGTATAAGGATACACTAAGAAATACAAACTAAAGTACAACTCGAGCCTTTGCAGTGACAAGAAGGACAACCAAAGTACCCTGCAATGTAATTTAAATTAAGGTGCTGAAACAACGGAATACCACAAATTATATTTCAGTGATTCATGTTATTAAAATGCTAAACAAAGATTGCAGAGAGGTTGTCATAATTTAGTGGTCCAGTGACGACTATATTTTACTATTCGGAGCAAAACCGAACGGAACGAACCCGGACAGATTTTTGTTTCTAGGCTGAAAGTTCCAAACCTAATTAGCGCATTATAAAACGAATAATAAACATCCCCGTACATTTGCGCTCTATTTTCTTTTACCCAGTCGCGGCCGGCGGCATAACTCGTGGGGGGGTCATGTTTATAATTAAATTTACAAATTTTAAAAAAAACTTACCTTACCGGGTCCTGAGTCCCGCGCCGCCTCAGCTCCTGGCAGTGGCCGTGTCCGACTCCGGAACGTTTTCCCGCTAGGAAGCAGCCACAGGCAGCCTCCCTCCTTGGGCCCTAAGCCAATCACAACGCTGCAATGGCAGCGTTGTGATTGGTGAGGCGCAGCAGAGAGTGCCCCAGCCGGGAGCCTAATCGGAGGCCCTTTTCTCTATGTAGGCTGCAGCCTACATAGAGAAAAGGGGAGTGCGCATGACTGCTTTGGTCAGCCCCAGGCCGACCAAAGCAGTCAGGGCCCACAACATTGGGCAAGCCACTCCCCCCTGCCCTTGAGCAGGACCGCCCACCCGCCCGCCCACAACCAGGCACTCCAGGCACTTCTGCTTTCTCGCAGTGCGAGAAGCAGAAACATAAAATGGTAGTTTTACCATTTTATGTTTCTGCCTTCTCGCACTGCGAGAAAGCAGGGAGTGACACCCCATGCCCCTATGGAGGAGCCACCACTGACAGACACTTAAAATAAACTTTGGTCAGCTTTTGGAACTCGGAGCTGCTTACGTTTTGCATTGAGCTAGTTAATGAATTCAGTGCGTTTGCAGTTGCAGACCAGTGCATGCACGGAGCAAAACAGTTAACAGAGCTCTGCAGTTGCTCTGCCTGGCAGATATATTTATTGTCCAGCTCGTTCCATTTGATCTAATATTTGCTTACAGTAAGTCCATATATATGTATAAATATAATTTAATTAGCATTTTTTTTATTTTTTTTTTACTGAAAACAAACCACTGCCAATCTGGAGGTGCGAGTGCTTGCAGATAGCTGGCTGAGATGCATATTATAAAACTGTCCTGCTTGCAGGGGTGCTCTGCTGTGTGGTGAGGCTTGTACGGCTGTTTTTGAAGAATTAAGACGTGGCATCTTGAAATACAATGGGTTGCCATTGATAAATAAACAGGCCCACATGCCTGGCAGGAAGAAAAGACAGCACTGGCTGCTAACGCGGCATCTCCTTTCTGCTTGCCACACACTCGCCTTTTCCTCTGTATCACAGTGGGATCTCTCTGCCGCAGAATCCTTGCTTATTTTATTTTTGAGGGTTTTCAAGGACTATGGATAAACAGATCATTATTTCCTGCTAAGGGGAGGACTGGCATGGGGCCACTGCCTTGTGTGCTCAAAGTGCAAGATAGCATCCCCCAGCTGCAGCGGGGAACAGATCCCTTCTGAAACAAGCACTTGCAGTGCAATAGGTCTCGCATTTGCGAGAGTTAGATCTATTGGCATGTAAATGATAATGCCTTTTATGTGTTTACAAAACCTGCAAGCGGTGCGTAAATGCTACTTGCAGGTTTTATAAACACATGAATAAAAGGCATTATCATTTACAATGCCAATAGCTCAAACTCTCGCAAATGCGAGACCTATTGCACTGCCAGTGCTTGTTTTTTGATGGGGAGGCCACTAAGAAAGGGTGAGCCATAGTGGTAGGTTCAAATTACCATGGCTTCAACCGCTAGTTTCAAATCCCAGAGTGGGAGGATGTTTTATTTTGACTTTATGAAGGTGGAATCTGGTAGACTGCAAGACGTAGTGATTGCTTATGAGGGCCTTTTAGATTTTAGCTGCATTTAGTAGGGCACTTTTTCTTTCAATCTTGTGTGAGCTAACACTCATTGAGTACATAGGTGTTTTGTGATGCAAGCCCCTTTTGTATTAATCTTGGCCTGATCTCAAGATGGGCATGGCCTCAAATCTCTTACTACAGTTCTTGCTGCAGCCCCTGTGTGATCCATTTGCGCTGCCCACAAAGGACTGATCTCACTAAAAACAAGCATTTGCAATGCAATAGGTCTCGCATTTGCAAGAGTTTAAGCTATTGGCATTGTAAATGACAATGCCTTTTATTTATGTTTTTAAAATCAACACATAAATAAAAGGCAATGTCATTTACAATGGCAATAGATCAAACTCTCGTAAATGCCAGAACTATTGCATTGCAAATGCTGTTTAATATACCAACTGGTTATTTGTTTTATATAGAGCATGTAGTCAGCAGTTATAAGATGAAACAAACTACCAGAAAAAAATGTAACTCACCGTACTTTAATAAAGTGGAATTGCTAAATCATGTGCGACTCGTACAATTTAGAACAAGCAAGAAACATCATGCTATTCAACATCACTACCGTTTATTTTATTAATGAATTTATTTTTGTGCTTTAAAGAAACCTTCTTTTAGAAATTCAATTATTCACTGCTGCACAATAGGTTTATTGCGCGCTGTTATTCTCCCATTTTGCAACTGTGTTTAGTATTGTACAGTTTGCAACCAAAGTGCACTTTGCACAAATTGCTGAGCATTTTATTAAATATTCACTGAGCTACCAGAAATACTAATGAGCACAAGCACATTAAGCCAATTAGCTATCCTAAATTTTTAATTCAAAGCTTGAATCTTTTCACAAGCAAATAATGTGATTTTGAAATTGGTATCTCTAATCTCTTCCAATTTTAAATCTGCGGGGCTACAGTGTGATTGCCTGGGAAGTTGAGGTTGAATAAAGGGTGGTGGGGGGGCAGAGGGGGGCTGCACTGCGACTCCTTGAGATGAAACGTTCTGACAGCTGTAAGAGACAGGGGAGCAGTTTCCCTGAGGACCAGCCGGGTGCAGCGTCCAAAGTAGGAGCGTGAGGGGTGCGCACAGCATAGCAGAGTCACCAGTATCGGAAATTCAGCTTCCGATAGCAGCACAGCTGGGCACGAATTCAATAGAGCACATTACCGACTATAGCGAGGTCGGATTCAAAGCCCGGCTTCATTGCCTCACGACATTGTTTGATCCTGGACAAACAGCTTAGCGCACTATGCTGCAGGCCGGCCTGTGAATTTCCACCCAGGGCATGGCCTGTGGTAGCAACTCTGCACGGTGATCCTCAGCCAGTCTGGATGTGAATGGGCATTAAACCAGCTGCCCAAACTTCAGAAACAGCATTTCATTTACATGTAGGATAAACACGCCGCCGCAGTCCTGGCTGCAGGAATGCTGCTGAAGTCTGACCAAGCTGCTGCTGGCCCGCACTCGGAGAGGGTGGGGCAAGCCTTCAGCCTTTTATTGATTATGCGCGACTTTATAACATTAAGAAACCTCTATCAGTTAATGCGCTGCAGAGGTATGTGTCTGTGACCAGAGAAATAGCCAAACCTATTGGCTTTGTTGACAGAAAACCAGGCTCCGTACTGGAATATAAAGCACAGCGCCCCTGCATATTGCTATGTATTCCTGGATGACGCTCCTAACTGCTGGCACCCAAAAGGAACAATTAAAAAGCAGACAGTGTGGCGGAAACAGTAGAAGTCCACAACGGGCAGAAAGCAATAATTAAAAAATAAAGAGTTCCCCCAAAGGTCAGATAAGGAATGCACGCGTAAGGAACCTGTACTTAGCTGGTGCTCCTCAGCTGTAAACGGAGGTGAGGTATCGGCCAAGCGAACCAGTTAGGAAGGAGCCAAGAGGAGTGACACCGGACTGAACCTATGGCAAGCAGGAAGCGGGAAAAAAGTGGTTTGTATTGAATACAGCAGGTCTTGCAAACAGCGCATGCACGCTGGTGCTCGACGTAATTAGTGTCAATCAACCTCCATGTCTTAACAAAATCCTGTTCCCCAATTGTTCCAAACTTTCACAAGGACTTGGTAGCCTCTCTGGGGATTGGAAGAAACCAGTATATTTTTTAAATCCTTTAAGTTTCTAGGACTTTTTGCATGGTTTGCGATCTCCACCTTTCTGCAAGCTCCACAACCACTTTCATAGACTTGGGTGATTCACATGTTAAAGTGAGCAAGAGTATCTGGCTTCTATAAGTCGCACAAGGATAAAATGACCAAGTCGTTCACTGTATTTCTCATGAATTTTAAACAGCGCTGCTTTTTCCAATTACTCTGCCTCTGGGCGCAGTTGTGGCGAAGTTCAAAGAGGCCCTCTGGATTAGTAGTGCAAAGGAATACCACCTCTCAAATCGAAAAGCGAGTACACTACCAAATTCTTTATTAGCTCCTTTGAGATGCCCCTCACACCAAGTGTGAAAAAAAAACACCTTTAGGTTATTATTAAAAGACCCCTCGCCCACCAACCTAGTTGGTGGCATGCTTTGTCATTGGGGTCCCACCCGAGACACCTAACGTGTCAAGGGTGTGCTTCAATGCAGGATTACAGCGGAGCAGTTTTATTTTTTTATTTTTTTTATTTATCTCAAGGAAAAAAGTGAATTTAAAATTGTCTTCGGGATATCCACCGGTGTGGTATATTTTAATAGTGGCAATCTTGGACAAGGATTAAAAGCAGTGGTGGATGTGTTGCATGAAACTAATGAACTCTCATCCTCAAGGATCCACTGAAATCAGGCATTGAAGCACACCCTTGACGACTTGGGTGTCTTTTTTCACACGGTGTGAGGAACATCTCAAAGGAACCAATAAAGAACTTGGTAGCATGCTCGCTTTTCTTTGTTGAAGATACTGATACAGGAAAGTGAGTGAGCTCTCTTCTCACTCTTTTTTGTTACCCTTCTGCCTACTCTCAAACTCATAAAGAAGTATACTTTGCATAACGCAACAGGTACCACACCATTTTTCCAAGAGGTGTTGAATTTATACTAATTTCATTATTCATTATGCTTGATGCACCGCGGGCAATTGTGATTATATATCTAATTTGCCAATGGCTGGTGATTCTGAATATTCTGTGTGGGTGCACGATAATTTTACGACTTACTGTTATAGCCTCACAAACACGGACAGTCTCATCACAACGTTGCCCAAAAATATAAATGCAACAAACTGATCTTGAACATTTAAATATTTATTAGGTACTGTAAACAATTTTAGCTGTGAGAATTTGTTGAAAAAGAGCAGTGGAATGTAATAAGGACAAGCAACAAAGCAAATAAAAAATACTGGAGAATACATATGCACTAGCGGCACATTTTAGAAAATATTGAGTACTATAAGTGAAGAACAATACCAAACAGACCAGGAGAACTTGGTGAAACAAAGTCAGATAGTCCAATAATGCATTTTCACATAATCCATTAAACCGTTTCTTTAAAAAAAAAAAAAACATCCATCCAAATTACAATCATGTTAGGTCTCAATGCAATTACAGTAGGTTTCATTAAAATCTAAATTGCTGTCTTATAAAATGCATTCAAAGGTCTCTTCGCATAGTCTACAATTGAATCATATAGAGCTGTTGCAGTATACAATATATTACGACCCTCCGCCTCCCCTTAGCCTGCTCTCAACACAAGGGTATAACATTTAACCCTCATCCTAAACATGATTTAGGAAAACCCAAACTCCCTCCTGTATGGGCAGTGGCACGCGTTCCAAAATCAGAGCATATAGTTTATAACATAAATAAACAAAATGGGCAAATACAGATAAAACTTTACTACAAACATCCACAGAGGGGAGGATACAGAAAACCGGTCTTGTAGTGGGACTAGAGAGCAATGGCTGATTTATGAGTGAAGAAAGACTGGATGGTGATTACTCAACATCTCACATGGGTCACCTTACCCAGTGTTGGATTGAAAGCCCTTAAGAAGAATGCACATAAGGCCCCTAGGGACCCGAGTGACAAACCTCTAGCTCATTAAGGTCATGCTCAAGCACACCGGTCTGTCCAGCTAGTGATGGATGGAACATTCTTTAGCAAACTAACACCTTCCAACAGTGCTTAATTTCTAAAAGAATGTGCTGGTACCCAAATCTCTGCTCAGAAGCATGCAGCTAGTGCTGTTAAATGTTGGTAGCCCAATACGAAGGCTGCGTAGTCTTTAAATGCATCTCATGCCTCTTTAACTCTCTACCAGACACTCCCCGTCCGTTTATCTCACTCCTGCAGGCTCCTGCTTTCTCCCTTCACAACATTTTTTTCAGTCCTTCTCTTCCTCCATGTCTCCATTTTGTTTGTCTCTTGCTACCAGTAAATGTCTGATGCAGAAAAATAAGTGCCGGTCCTCAAAAATGAGTGCCAGCAACCACCACCTCAAATTAAGCACTGCCCTCCAATGTCCTACAGCTAGCTGCTCCCAGTCTTGTAACATAGCAAGACTGCACATAGTAAGGACATAGATCAAGCAGCGTTTTAAAGACCATCATTCCTCCAACTTGAGGCACACACAGATAAATACCAGCCACCCGTATAGGAGGGCAGAAAGCAGTGCAGATGCACAGGTCTAGAGACTAGTATCTGCTGACAGGCTGCATCATTCTGCTCGAATTTAAGCATCATCAGACACAAAGGAAACTTTGCTTGCAGGTCATTTCCTAAGACTAGGCATGTCAACATAAAGGGATGAACTAGTAACTTAAGATCTGGGTGGTTATTGGTGGTACACACTCCTCCAGGTGTCATCAGTACAAATACTACCACCTTGTTGGTAGCAGCCACTCAAGTCCACATGTTCAGCAAGGAAATGCAACTGGGTGACATGGAGTGGATTGACACCAATAATCAATGCCAACTCTGAAGAATCCTAGGAGGTGGACTGACCTCCCCATGTTCAATGCTGCTTCCCCTGTGTTGCGCTTTAGACCATCTTCCTTTAGCTAACCCACAATTTCAGGACCCAAATACAGACTTGGCAAATGACCCATAATTGGGGTGTGGGTACTAGTATAAGGTAGGCAGGGGAAAAGGTTATGCTGAACAATTCTTTAAGCTCCAAAGCACAGAACAAGCAATGCTAAAGGATGCTGTAAGGTTATTGAGGTGTCGTAAGTGAAAGCTCATGTAGGTGTGCTATGAAAAGGCCAACAGGAAGTTCAAAATTGCCCCTTTATTAATGTCCCCATCAGTCTCCAGATCCCCATCACAATGCTTTGGTCAAAAGTATCTTGTGGCATTGTGAACTGTGTGATCCTGTGACATGGCGTCTGTCCTGCTCAGTGGACTCAAGTCTAATGCACACTGGAAGATGCTCCACAGATCTTCAGTGATTGATCCCTGCAAGAGAATCCCATATTTCTAGAGTCTTATACACTGGGCAATCAACAACCACAAGATACTCACTCATTTTCGACAGAGGCAACAGGTGTCCATAGCATTGTTTCTAACTGAAACATGGCTCCAAGAGGAATCAATGCCAGATCTCGCCATGACCCTTCCTCCAGGACATGGAATTGTTAGGCATGACTGAGAAGGGAAAATGGGAGTGGGAATTGCCAATATTTATAAAGAAGAGCTAAAAATAAAATTTAGCCCATTAAGTATCCCCGTAAGTAAATGTGCCTCATTTTCTCTTTAACTCTCTCCCATTTGCACGTTCTCTGGACCGTTAAAATATTGCACCCCCTGGCCAAGCCTTGCAATTTATACCGCTCCTCCCTGACATGGCAGCAGAAAATAGCTTACTAACTGCCAACTACACAGTGCTCGGGTATTTTAATCTCCGTTTAGATAATGCCAGCTGTGAGATTTCCACTAACGTTTTAATGGATCTAGCAGCAATCTAACTAACCCAACAGGTTACAGCCCCTACCCACAAGCATGGCCACTTACTTGACTCTTTATTGTCTAATATGCCAGAACTAACTACAGGGGACACATATGAGATCATTAGGTCAGACTATAAAGTAATTCCATTTCAAGTGAGTTATCCTAATGTCCAAAACGCTACACCTAACCACAGCAGGGCCGGACTGGGAACAGAAACCGGCCCTGGCAAACTGCTCAGCCGGCCCCCCCCCTGGGGTGAGGGGGATTGCAGCCGAGCAGTTTGCGAGGGCCGGTTTCGGCTGATTTTGTTACAGGGGGCCGATATTGCCGACCCCGGTAACAAAACCGGCCCCCCAGGGGCCCAAAACCGGCCCCCACCCTAGCGGCCCAACGGGGAAACGCCCGGTGCCCGCTACGGTCAGTCCAGCCATGAACCACAGGAATCCTAAAGGAAACTGGTTGAAATTGGATATAGGCGCATGGGAAAGCATGCTTACAAACACCACCCGACAGACAATAGATATAGCAGATTTCGGGCATGGATCCAGAGAGCCTCAAATAAGTTAGCCCCCCTCAAGCAACATATTGGCTCACAGAAGGGAGTGAAAGCACCATGGCTCTTATCAGAACTTTTAGAACTAAGAAAACAATCTAAAAAACAAGAGAGCATGGAGGAAAAATTATGATGCCACGGAGAAAGTTATAAGAAAGCAATAAAAAGTACCACTATGCCATCAGGAATGCTATAGTGGAAGTTTTGCACTTAAATAATGCTGCTAATTCCTCTAAGTAATTATTTAATGTTGTAAATAGCCTGATGAAACCTGCAATTAAAAGAATGCCCCCTATCAGAAATACGACGCAATATGCTGGCCAACTTTTTTGTAGTGAAGGTGAATATTATCCTCCTCACGTTAGGAGAAGGCACTAACCCATATCGTTCCCCGGATACACAGCAGGGAAAACGAAACTTATTCCCATAAATGACCCAAGAACACACGGAAAAGATTCTGAAATCCCTAAATTCGGAATCCCCCCTAGACCTGGCACCCCCTGATATTTTGTTAAAAGAAGGGAAAGCAGTAATCTCTACGTTGACAGACATGTCTAACTGTTCATTTAGCTCAGGAACTGTGTCAGTAAAATTGAAACACGCCATTGTAAAGCCATTATTTAAAAAAAAAAACAATCGGCCGACCCTGAAAACTACTGGCCAATATCTCTTCTGCCGGGACCCAGCAAAGTCCTGGAGAAATAGGTTAATAAGAATCCTTCATACCTGGAAACTAACATCCTACATCAGTCACTAACCGGTTTCCATTCAGGCAGCAGCAATGAAAAGGCCCTGCTTGCAGCCACAAGGCTAAAAACCATCTTAGATCAGGGTGGCACCACAGCTTTGATCCTTTTGATACCATTTCAAACTAGGTGCTAATCACAAGGCTAAAGGAAATTGGAATCTCCGGATCTGCACTTATTTGGGTAACTTTATTCCTGCTTAATAGAACCTTTCAAGTCTGTGAGGAGAGTACTCTGTCAAACACATTCTCTTAACTGTGGGGTCTCTCAAAGGTCCTCACTGAGCCCAACGCTGTTCAATCTGTATGTTATCGCATTGGCAGAAATCATAAACAGTCATTGTTTCTCCTCAATATCTTATGCTGATGAGTGGTGGCACTTAGATTGTCATTTCCCTTTCCCACCAAACAGAAGAAAAGACCCGACCCTTTAAACCCCTGCCTTAAGCATGTCATGGAGTGGATGGTGGCAAATAGCCTTAAACTTAACAGGGAGAAAACGGAGGTGTTGGTGGTAGGAAACAACCCCTCCAGATGGATGGAACTGATCTGGCCTGAACCCCTTGGTAACCATCCTATTCCAAAATCAGAAGTCGAAAGCCTTGACTTTTGGCTTGATGATAAAAGAGACAATGGCAACACAAGCCGAAACACTGTCAGCAAACTGCTTCAGCACACAAAGAACCTGCAGAAACCTCATCAGATTGTTACCCAAGGCAGCATGTAGGATAGTAGTGCAAGGTTTGGTCATTTCCAGACTTGGGGATTCCTTGTACCTGGGCAGCCCAAAATATGTTATAAAACACTTCAAGTCATTTAAAATGCCACAGCATTTATCCTACTGAAAATTTTCAAATGTCACTCTGCCACCACTGCCTGCCAAGCCTTCATTGGCTTCCAGCCCTTAAAAGGATACACTTTTAGGTACTCTATATGGCACACAAAGCAATGCACAAAAGGGGTCCTAAACTGATTCAAAACCTACTTACACCCTATAATCCCATGAGAATGCTGCAATCTAACACTCAGCAACGGTTTGCAGTCCCCAGGATAATGCAGACCAGAAGTGGAGGAAGATCCTTCGCTTTTCTGGTACCTAAACTTTGGAACGCACTCCCTCTGAACCTATGGCAAGCCAAATCAGAACTAGCATTTAAGAAACTGCTAAAAACATTCAGTCTCGGACTGCAAACCAATCTGCGGGATACCTGGTTGAACTTGTCATAGCACTGGGAGACTCTTCTGGGTAGCCATGCGCTCAAGAAATCCCAGTGAATAGAACAAAAAAGCAGATGCACTGGCCTTTTGCCACTACACCACAAGGCAAGATGTATACTGGTTATAGTTCAATCTGATCAGCGTCTGAATGTTGTGTGGGTGTGCAGTGTGTGCTGCAAGAACTCCATGGATGGTGCACTTTAAGGATATTGTGACTGTGACACAGAAAGTGGTGAGCATAGGCTATTCAGATTACCTATTCTGGTGTTGCACGTCTGCACTCAAACATATTCTCTTGCTTACTGTTCGTATAGCTTCGCGCTCCTAGAACACCAAGTCAAAACCTCCCCAGCAAAATGTGACCTGAAGCTCCAAGCAAGGCTGTCTGCCCTTTCCATGGACAATATAAAAGCCAGAAAGATGTCCAGCAGTAAGAGCTCCGAAAAGGACCATCTGAGAGGTGTTGATACACTGCATATCCCAGGCCATTTACTGGGCTCCTTCACATTCACTGTTTCTAGGGAAAGCCAGAGAAGTGGCCCTTTGAATCAATTAGACCGCCACCTGAATTCCAAGGGCGATAGCACTCAGACTTATTCTTCTACAAGGTCCCCAACTTACAATATGTATCTCCCCAAAAGCTAGTACCTTTATTCTCCTTAGGTGACTGTAAAACATTAAGAACTTCTGAAAAAGGTGTGCATGAGACAGTACTCGATATTTCTATTACCCTGAGAGATCGGGCTAGATCAATGCTACTGCT
This sequence comes from Calotriton arnoldi, assembly GCA_963921515.1. NCBI lineage: Eukaryota > Metazoa > Chordata > Amphibia > Caudata > Salamandridae > Calotriton > Calotriton arnoldi. The sequence goes on along the minus strand of CAWUFW010023970.1, from coordinate 45,642 downwards.
GGCCCCAGCCAGGAAGAGGAGAAAGCTTTGGGAAGAGAACCGGCCCAAGTTACACCCGTCCAGAGGAATAGCGGACATAACTGCTATGAACAGTCCTGCCAAGTACCACGCATCAGGCGTTAGACTAACGCATTTCAGTATGGTACTCCGCATCACCGCACTGAAATGCATTGTCACCCATAATGCACATTAGTCTCTGGCTGTCACAGTGAGTCTTAAGAAAGCACGCTGTAAACAGTGTCTGTGGCAGCGTGTGCTAGTGGCCTGCGCGGGGTGCTCCAGCAGGCTTGGGGCATCCAAGCAGCTAAGCAGGCTCACAGTGAGTGACAGTGCTGTTACAAAGTATCTTTTCCTGCAGCACCCAAGACAGGCTCTGAGTCTCTAGACAGACTGACGTTACGGCCCGGTCGGGTAACTCCCAATAGCTGCTACCTAGACAGCCGGGCTGGCCTGCCCCAGTCAGGTTCAGTGACACAACTTTCTGCCTTAGGTCCGCTTGACGTCACGTCATATGGCAAGAGTGCGTGGAGTTACATTTTGTGGACGACTGGCCGGCTGCTCAGCCTCACTCACTGGTTTGTGAGTGGTGCCGGCCAGGGCAATCATTGTGCTCGGCTGCTGCTGCTCACACCTGCCCAGACTGGCCACCTGCGCTGTGGGGGACCAGCAGGGGCTAAATTAGATCTATGGCCAGCAAATTTAATTTCCGAGCAGCGCCCGTGCCGGCAGAGTTGAGACAAGGAGAGTGCTGCATCATTCAGTTAAAGCGAGACGCGGCGACTTTAAATTAGGAAGGTACGTGTTTAATATTTATATTACTGATATCTAATGTGTCATTGATAGGGGACCATTGAAGCCCTTCAGGTAATTGGACTGGCCAATTTAAAATATTTCCATCGAGCATCCAGCGTGGCTTTTACTCAACATTAAGACTTAGACATTTCAGGCTGGAGATCGTGAACCGTCAAGTTAATTTATTCCATAATAGTCTATTTAGTTGGGAGCCATCTGAACCACAACATATAGTTATCGATATCCAGTATGTGTCTTTTGAGATTACTATCTCCAAACTTGGAATAGGCAGAAGGCCCATCCTGCAGCAAGGCTCTCGTAGCCCCCCCATTCCTCTCCAGGGCTGTGAACCCCATGATGCACGGGACGGAGGTCTGCCCACCCTGCTCCGGTTCTGCTGGGCCTGGCTTTCCAATCTAAAGTGTAGGCGTGCTTGCAGAGCGAGGAACAAGCACTGTTTGTTCAGCGTTGTTGGTCAGCAGAGGAGCTAAGTCGCGATTTATATCAAGAGGCCCCTAACGCCCTTTCGAGTTACACAACTACCTCAAGCCTCAGACTTCCATCGGCAAAAGAAAAGCAAGCGAGCGGCTCTCTTTCTGTAGTTCTCTTCATAAACTGTTCAAACTTACTTATCTTTGAAAGCATCTTATAAATTTCCTAAATAGCTTACATTCTTTGATACGTGTGACAGATGTGATGTCGTATTTCGGTGAGTGGTTATTTACAAAACAGACTTCGTTGTGGTTTTGAAGAGATGCACCGATCTGTGCTGGTTTGTTCCTTTAACAGTGCTCAGGTCCCCGATTAATAAAGGTGTTCTGCACACTGTCATGGGCGAGCTGAGCCTAAGTGTGGCCAGCCCCCAAATAAACACGCAGGAGCTGGGTGCGCGCCCAGTTTTCAGAAGTGTACCCATAAATGTATTTTATGAATTCACATGTGCATGTCTAAGCAGCTTTAAGCTCTTATCCTACAGGGCAGCTGTGTACCCTCATGTCACAGCTGTAAAGCAAGCACTGAAAGCCAGTAGGTCTGGTGTTGGCTGTGGATCTTTTGCCTTTACCAATGCTTAATTTGTGAATGTGTTTTTGAGGTCAAGCCTACTAGACAGTGCATATGCTCAAGTGGTCAAGAGCTTCTTCTACCTCAAGCTCAACTGCTGCCAAGTAAAAAAATATTGGGGACAATTAAGCAATGAATCAGACTCTGTCTGGTACAGTCGGGTCCCACAGTGCCCTTCCATTTCGGGTTCTTTCCCGCAGTTCTAAGATCTTCTTAGAAATTCTTCTTGCTCAAATGGGTGTAATTTCTATTATTTATATGTTTCCCTCGTCTTCATTGGTTGATTTTGCGCGTGAGAAAGTGTCACTCATAGTAATTGAAAGTCACTCATATTTACACTGAAAATATGAATGTCACACATAAGCAATCTGAAACCTTTGCAGCTATTGTATGAACACGTGCTCAAGGAGTAGCAGCAGCAAACTCAAAATTCAAACGATAAAGTCCCCAGTGTAACCAAGAAGCAAAAAAACTAACCATCGGACAAGAGGCCCATATAGGAGCTCCAAGAGGAGCCTGCTTGGCAAACTGGATCCCTTAATCTGAATTATGTGCACCTGGCACTGGCTTAGCAGAATTCAACAAGTAGAGCGTGTACCTCTGAGAGTGAATATGAATTGGGTGATTTAAGATGGTCTCCTGAACCTCAATTCTATACCCTCTTCTAGGAGAAGTATAGTTTCGACTTCTGTAGATTCCCAAACCCTACCACAGAAGGGTAAGGTAGCCCTCTTGCACCCAAGCACTTCTACTTGCCGCCAAATGATTCAGTTCGGTCATGGCTTGCTCTCTATATTCAAAATCATGCCAGAGATAGTGCTTACAATTAGCATGGTTCCCTCCCTAAATTGCTCAGTCAGGCCCTACTGGCACAGAGCCCAGTGTTGCAAAATGAGGCGTGAGTGAGCCACTGTACCAAAAATCTTGATCACTACTGGGACATCGCATATTTCTATACACAGACACAATCAGTGTTGATACACGGGCACCTGTACTTTCTAAACAATAGTGGAAACTACACTGTGTCCAAGTCTTTGTTCTGCAATTACTTTCCATACATCTGTGGTCTCTTAGCAAATATAAAAAATGTCTGTCCAGCGAAGCTTCTGGTGGAGGAACTGTTTGTAGCTTGCTCTAGTTTCTGAGCAGCCTAGAAGCAATTTGGTTTGGAACTCACCAAGGTACTGTGGTTACAGTTCCCCTCTGAAGTCACAGTTACAAAGACAAGTGTTTGCAAGTGACCCATATGGACCAAGGAGATTAACTTGTAGAAATTCACTCCCTGGCAAGAGGTAAAGACACTACTGAAGTCATGTTCCCAGGGCACTGAGAATGCAGCAGAACGAATGTGTTTTAATTGCACACAATTAGTGAGGGCAACAGTGATTAATGTTACAGCATTAACATCTAGATAATTAATGCTAAAATATTTTGGGTGCAAGGACCTTCTGGTCTTATTTGTTGATCATTTTTACTCTTTATTGTGTAAACAAAGATCTGTTACTGTTTGGACATGGACCTTGGAGTAATATTCAATTGGGTCGCACTCTGATTTCCTAACCCAAAAGCTGCCCCCAATTGAATCGGGATTACTCTAATTACACAAGTCAAGATCCAAAAAGGATCCTTTGGCATTTTTGAGGAGCGCAATGGTAGCCAAGTCCGTGGGACACAAGCAACTCAAGTGAAAACTGCCTAGTAACTAATGACTGTCACCACGGATTTGGAAAGGGCCTGACACAATGGGTCTAGGAAATTCTGATGAAGTACAAAGGCGGTATCTGCACGTTTGCATCCCTGCCATTGGACAGCAGTGTCCAATGCAATGTTTCATCACCCATCTTTCACATCAAATCCCTCTGGCTAGTCAGATCACACTCTATTGAGTCACATTTTCCTCAAAGCACCATGTTCATAAAATCTCTACTACACATGCTCAATTCTACCACTACCAACCCATATCCCCAGTGCTACACAACTGATGCCACCAGCAGTCTGGGTCCCTCTTCCATCCATCAAGTGTGGGCATTCCCCCACCAACCACTTCCTATAAGCATGGCTCCATCCACTACCCCTGTAACCACCCTTCTTTCCACAACCCCCAATAACTACTGTTCCTCCCACCACCCCTTTTGACCATTCCTCCTCTCGTCACCTTGTGTAACTGTTCTTCCTCCCATCATCCCAAGGGACCACTATTCCTCCTATCCTTTGTTAGACTATCAACGTGCCCCACCTCCAAGCCCAGACTCCCTTCCAAGAAAGCTTTCATGATCCCTTCCTTCCCCTTGGCCAGTCTTCCTCCCACCAATCAAAGTGAGTGATTTCTCTTATTTTTCATGTCAGATTTCTTACACTACTTCCGTGTTCCAGATCTCCTTTCCACCATATCTAGACCTGCTTCTACTGCCCAAATATACCAAAGGCCTATGGAAGGTTTTCTTTTTCCCTGCCGACAAGTGATAGGAACTTGACCACTAAACACCTTTGGAACATGGAGTATAGTATTATCAGGAAACCACAAAGGGATATACAACCTAGGGTGAGCCTTGAAGAACCAGATTGTTAGGCAATTTGAAAAAATTCAAAAACAGAGCAAATAAATCATGGATGCCAAGTGGCCCAGGAGAATGTGTGGTAACATCAGCTAGTCCTGGCTTTGTAGCCAACAACAAGTGGCATTTTAAGACATCTTGGTGTATATTGGTGATGGGATACACAAGCTCACCAGAGTGAAAACATGGGACTACTTGGCTCAACAAGTCACAAACTAAACAAGGCTAGAACATAAGGTGCAGTGCAGTCCAAGAAACTGGAGGCCATGAATCCCAAACATGTGGTGCTGCAAAGAGTCTTGGTGGAGAAGGCAGCTAATATAAGAAGGCACATATTGGAAAACAAATGTTATTGGAATGTGCAAAGTGTATAAAAGGACTGCAAAAGGAAATTCAATACACTGCATATGATAAAATACAAAGGCAGAAAGGCAGTGTCAAAAGAAAATATTTATAGAAGAATTTGACCATCTTTAAAATTCCCTAATTCAGTTCTATAGAAGACAGGAAAATAATGGAGATGAAAAACCTGGCAGGAAATGGCTGTCTGTGGAAAGCAGAGTCCATTCAGCTGAGTTTAAGGAACAGATTTAGAATTATTGGGTTTGGTACAGAATATCAAGAAGAATATTAAACACGAGTTACACTTCGAGTAATTGTGTAATAGGCTTTTTGTTCAACATTTAGCTCTGTGTGTTGTGCAACCTTGTACTCTGAACCTTTGCATCGCCGCTTTGGAGTACCAGAGTTTGACTCCCTAATTCAGCAGGATGTCTTTCTAGGTTTGCACTCCTGTAGTTGATGTGCATGTTTCCTTTGATCTTCACAACACTTAACAGTAATTAGAACATTGGAATGTTGGGAGCTCCATTGAAGACAATGGAGTGCTCCGTGCTTCTACGGGCCGGTAAAGGCCCGCAGAGCAACATTCCAATGTTTTACAAAGGCCTCTCGGAGCTCGAGGGGATTTAAATCCCCTCGAGCTTCGAGAAGCCTTTGTTTTATTTGTTAGAACATTCTGCCCTCTAGTGGCAGAATGTTCTAATAGCCTTATAGCCCTTCGTAGCAGGGCTATCCCGGCTATTAAAGTCCCGGTCCCTTGTTAAAGTCCCTCGCCTTCGGCTTGGGCCTTTAATAGCCGGTATAGCCCGCTACGGCGGGCTATAAGGCTGTATTAGTGTACAGTCCATAGGGTCCTCTGTTGCATTTGATTCCAATGGTCCGCACAAAAGTAGGTTGTGTCTTACCCAGCCCCTAATAGTCCAGGAATCAGTCCATGATACATGCTCAACCAGGACATATTCTCCACAAAGAGGGTTGTGAAAAGCGCTTTTAGAGGGCTGTCCTCTTCAAGACGTTTATCTCCTCATTGATGAGTGGGCATCTGAACACTGGCCACTTGCAGTCAGTCACTGAAGGATAGGGGTGAAAATGCAGGCACAGCAACATTTATAGAGCAGCTGGGTTCCTCTAGACACGTGTTTGCAGAGCAGCCTGGGTGCCTGCAGATACAGGAAGCAGTCTTTGGAGAGCAGTTCATTCCCTACATACACAAACAAAAACAGCGGGCTGCTAAAGGAACACAAAGCAGTCTTTGGAGAGCAGCCAAGTGCCCCATAGACACAGGAGAGGTTTGTAGCAACTGATGCCTACAGGAAGCAGTCTTTGTAGATCAGCTATGTGCTCACAAACAAAGATGGACGTTTATGTGGGTTATCTGGATGCCTAAAGATGCAGGAAGCAATCTTTGCAGAAAATCGGGGTGCTTGCAGACACAAGAAACACTCTCCATAGAGCATGGGTGCCTACAGAAGCATAGTCTACACAGAACAAGAGGCTGCCTGTAGAAACATGAAATAGTAGATTTACAGCAGCTGGTGAGCTCAAAATCTTCAAATAGTCTTTGTAGAGCAGCAGGGTGCTGGCAGATACAAGCAGCAGTGTTTGTAGAGCAGCAGAGTGCTGGCAGATACAAGAAGCAGTGTTTGTGGAGCAGCAGGGTGTCGGTAAATGCAGGGTGCAGTCTTTCCTGTTCACCTTGATTCCTACCAATACAAGAAGCAGTTTTTTGTAGAGTAGCGGAGGGTCTCAGACACACACAAAGTCATCTCTGTACATCAGCAGTAAGCATGCAGACAAGCAGGCAGCTGGTTGTTTGTAGATAGAGGAAGCAGTATTTCAAAAGGAACAGTTTACTACTAGGCACAGGTAGAGCACCTATGCACAGGCAGTCCATGCAGAACAGCTGGCTGCCTGCAGGCACAGGAAGCAGTCTATGTAAAGATGCCAGGGGCCTGCCAATACAGGAAACCAGGCACATCATTTACTCCCTCTGGTCTTCTATGCTCACTCTTCCGAAGGTTATTGGGGCAAGATCAATCTGCAACTGAAATGAGAGTACACGTTTAGAAAAAAACCAGTCTGTGAAAATGCAAACACAAAGTATTCACATAGCTATTCAGTAAAAGCAGATAGTACTTCATAGGGCCCGCCCATCTATTTTGTTGTGTGAAGAAAGAAACTTCAGGTCCACACTTTGTGTACCACAAATGGTGTCCAGTGCAGAACTCCCTCCTTCTAAATGGGTCTTTGACATGCACAAGTCATAAATGCACAATTAGCTGTTAATCTGTCAGTTCCATACTGACTTCTGTGGAACAGATCACAGGCTATAAACTCTAAGCTAAACCACAGATTAATCAGATTAAGAAACCTCCAAGACGATGCCAAGGAGGAGTTTGAAGATGGAAGGAATATGCATTATGTGGCAAAAATGGGCTGGGTTGCTGGGAGGAAGAGAGTGGGATGAATAAAACAAGCACAAGCATTATCAGAGAAGGTCTGTATTACTGTATGAAAGTCAGTAGCTACTTTAGTGTTTGCATCCAAGCCAAGACTATTGAAGGAAGCATGAGACATGGTCTACATCACATCAAAGGAAATGTGCCATTTAAACCAAACACTTTGAAGTGGCCCAAACAACAATGTTGAAGTCCTTAGGAGGAAGGATATTACCCAGGTAAACCTGTAGGAATACATGAAATTATCCACTGGATAACATACCTTAGGGTACAGTTTCCTGCATTAGGCCCCCCATAATTTATAAACAACCTGTCTTGAGGAATCTCCAACCTGCTTCTGGCCTCTTCATCCTCCAAGACCTGATCCGTATGCAGCATCATACTTGGGATTAAGCTCTATAGAGGGATGCAGAAGTTAGGTGGCACCTTTAGAAGGAAGGAGATGAGTGCCATCATGACACGCCTCTCCATATGGGACCACTTGATCGCACATTAATCCATTTCCATGTCAAATTCCTTACGTTATGAGCGTGTCTTGTGCAGGAAGTGGAAAACTAGGCATAAGAAATATATCTTTTTGCTTGCCTCCCCCCCCCTTTATTTTTGAACTAGGTATGAGGAATGTTTTACCTCTGGGAAGTTTGGGCCTAGCAAACAGGTCTTAACAGCATGTGCCTTTCATTAAGCAGAGAAAGTGTTCTGGATATTTGATTTGTATAATTGACATTTTTATTAGTCCATTGTAATGTGCGCATACTATGCCCGAATAGCGTAAACGCCAAGCCAGTGACCCTGCAGCAAATTGTTTGCAAGTCACACTTGGAGCAACATAAATTGTGTAATATATATAACCCACTTCAAGCTATGCCTCAAGGTTTGAAGTGATCACTAAATTTGTGTTTACATTTAACCTGCTTGGTTTGGTGCTATAAGAGTTAGCTGTAACTGAGCCTTGTTAAGTTAGGCCCAGCCTCATAGTGCTCAAATGTTTTACAAGTAAGGTTGTAGTCAGTCTGCACACATTTATACTTGAAAAGTGTTCAAAGAGCTAATTCCATATGGCTTCAGCCGAGAACTAAGTTAGAAACATTCCCACAGGCTACACACAATAAAAGCAAATGAAAACTGATAACATTAATTTTTATTTCATATGCTGAAAACATTTATTTCATAAGGTTGTCATGCCCCCTTCTTAAATAACCAGACTATCCTGGCAGACTTAGCCTTTTGGTGGAGACCCCCTAAGCATCACGGGTAATTGGTGTCCCAAAAACTATCCATTTCCGAAAGTTACTTCCTGCCACTCTTCAAAACACTTCCCTGTTCAGGCATTTTCTATGTGTGGTACTTTCATCTCACTATGCAATACTGTATAGATTTTTCAGCAGACAAATGTTGAAAATATTCTCAACACATTTTCCCCCTCTGTCAGGTGTCTTTGCATTTTAAAACGCGACACCTTGCACTTTTTTCAGCAGTCTTGAGGATTCTCAGTTTCCATGGAGGGGGCAGTGGCTGGAGAGGGAAGGGGAAGAAGGCTGGGGTTGGGGGGCAGGGCACAGGGTCAGGATTGGGAGGGTAAGGGAAGAGGACCAAGGTTGAGGGAGGCTCAAGTATTGGCTACCATCATGTAGGCAAGTAACCTTTTTGTATGGTCACCCCCACACTTTTCTCGAGTGCTGATGGTTTTGACTCTAAGGCTACTAAATCTAGGAGTTAAGGGGATCCCCTAGCATCAGAACCCCCGATCTGATCGACTTGCAACAAAGGACAAAGAGGAGTCCCAAGTCTGCCACTTCAGGACCTGCATAAAGCAAAGGCGCGATAACCTGCATCTGTGGCAACCACCTGGAACCTGCATAACTGCAACTTGTCCTGGACCAGAGACTGGTTCCAAAGGAAAGAGGAACACCTCTGCAAGCCAAAAGCAACTCCAGAGCTCCCTTGGACTAGAAGAACTGGTTCCTTGCAGCCCGCAGTTAAAGCATGCCTAGGGAACAGTGGCGGCTCGCATAGGGTGTGCTGCGGGGCGGTGGGCGGGGGAGGGGCAGGGTGGGGGGGGTAGTAAACTCGGACATACGACGGAATGGGGGAACGTAATAATTACTTTCCTCCGTTCCGTCGTATGTCCGAGTTTACTACCCCCCCACCCTGCCCCGCAGCACGCCCTATGCGAGCCGCCACTGCTAGGGAACCAAAGATTCACTGGCCATCGGGTCCGCCAAGGAATCGGGCAAAAGTAAATGGTCTAGTGCATTGTGGGAAATGTAGTCCAGACTTCCAGCAAGTTTCAGGCAGCTACTGTTTTCTCTCGGACTCCAGAAAGTCGAAATAACCATAGGCTGGGTTTGCTGTTACTAAGGCTTGTAAGGTGGCCAGTCAAGCGACCACTCCCTTTATTCGACGCTGTGCCTAGAGGGAACCCCGCATCATCTTCAACTTGATGCCCCAGTGACCCCGTTGTCGAGATTTTGCACGCCTTTCCATACCCGCAACGTCCATGCAGCAAAACCCGCACCCGCTGCTCCCGCGTTTAGCACTGGGGACAGCCAGGACAACTCTGCACCCAGGACCTACGTACCAGGTAAAATTCTACTGACTGTAGGACCCTGGTCCTGGGACCTGTATCACCTTACAACCCAGTGGTTTCCAATGAACTGGACCTGCAAGTGCCAAAGTGTCACTAGTGTAATTTCCCTTTGACAGCAATGTTATCGTTCTTCAAGTGTAAAATGCACTAATTTATTTTTCCTTTAAAAATCCATTACTCCGGTTATACTCATCCAATTGTCTTTGTTTTGGTGTCTTAAATTATATAAAAATCTGTTTTATTTATATAAAATGATGTTGGTTTTCTTTTGAGTCATGTCAGTCACTTACCATCCATCTTGGTACTCTGAAAATGATTAACACATGTTCCTCTAGTAAAGCCTGACTGCTCTGTGTCACACCACCAGGACTGTGGTAGGGATTTACTAGTGTGAATCCAGTTACGTTAAAGTATTGCATAGTGAATACTAACCAGCCTCACTACATAATACCCCACTTTCCTACACTTCAGATAAGCAATTTTCTTTTGAGACTAATGTTAAATGAGTTGGAGGTTTCATCTCTTTTGCATCAAGTCTCTTTTCAGGTTTCTATGCGGAGATGTGTCAAATGAATTGTGATTGAGTATGCATGTGATACTTGTGCCCTGTAACTGTATTTCCCAGCTAGTTTTGTGCTGTACAACTGAACTGCTTCATGGGATCTTGGGTAGGAGTGGACGGAACTTGCAGAATTTCACTCCGCCATATTCCGCAGAGTTACATAGAAACTCAGCAAAATTCCGGAGTTCCACCAATGGATGGAAATTTGCTTGTCCAGCTACTTGGCCTACGATTCAGTACCAGTAGCACGCTCTGCCCGGAAAAGAATCTGCGCGAACGCCACCACACAGTGCGCAAGAGTGTGTGGCCTTTCAAGTTGATTTTGCTGCCGCTCGAGTAGAAAATCTACGCGAGAAGCAGCCCTCTGACTGCGACTGACCATGTTAGAAAACACCCACTGCAATGGACTCAAGTTCACACTTTCACATAGTAAAACCCAGATTGCCTTCCTTGATCTTCTGATAATATTCCATGAAGGCAAGTTATACACAACACTTTCTGTAAGCCTACGGAGAGGAATACCCTACTTGCATACGACAGCCTTCACCCCCGGGCATTGCGAGCCTCTCTACCTTTCTTGCAATTCTTATGCATCAGAAGGAACTGTTCTCGTAAGCACGAATACTTCAGAGAAGCACAAACCCTAACCAACAAACTCATCAGTAGAGGCTACCCCCGTTAACTGGTTAAGAAATCCCTAAAACGTGCTTGGTACTGCCCCAGGGAGACCCTTCTGGTTACCAAATCCAAGCCAGAGAGTAATCGCATGGTGTGTGTAACTACCTTCTCCCCAGTTTCCAACCAAGTAAGGAAATGTATCATAAAACACTGGCCCATACTGAATGCAGGTAACATGGAAATAGAACGCCCTCTGTTCGCATTTAAGAAAAACAAAAACATTAAAGATCATCTGGTCAGAGCAGCTTTACCCACCAAAAAAACTACACCGACACTTACTGAGCTATGGGGCTTACCACCTGTACTAGGCCATTTCAAATGTGGAGGGTGTAGTGTGTGCCATCTTACAATTGAGAGTAAAAAGTGTGTCTTTGGCAACATTGATGTAACCCTACACAACTTCTCCAACTGTAATACCAGCAATGTTGTTTATGCCATTATTTGCCCATGCAACCAGATCTATATTGGCCAAACAACCCAAAAAGTCAGAATCAGGATTTGCCAGCATCTGAACCGTCTGAGGTGTCAAACACCAAATGCACCTCTGGTGGAACATTTTACGAACCATGGACATACAGAGGATGACTTACGATAGCAAGTCATCAGCGTAATCCAAGCACCACCGTGCTGCACAGACACCAACCGAATCCTCAACAAAGAGGAATTGAAGTGGATATTACGCACCAACAGCCTCCATACAGGCCTCAACCGCCTGGAGGACTGGACAAACCTGTTGTAACTATTGTTCTCCCCAGCTCAATGCATGTTTTCCTTCCATTACAGATTTCGGGGACCATCTTGCGGAACCGCACTGCACATCATTATGGACTTCTCATTAATTGACACAATGCTGATTCCGGTTCTTAATAATATATTTGATTTTACGGTACTTCTGACTGCTTTATATGAGTTGCCTTATTCGGCTATAATTGTTTAAAATGTTTTAACTGTATTGTAACCATCAGGTGGAATACACACCGCGTTCTGTCGGTTTTTCGGACGTAAGCGGTGTGTCCCCTTGAATTGTAGCCTGTACAAAAGTACAATAGACATGGAGGATACTGTCATTCACTTTAGTGCCCCTGGCTGACTCATGTATTTTATCTTTTATCTTTATACTGATCGATGTGCCCTTAATTCCTGGCACCTTTCACTGTCGCCCTTATTCCCCTGCAACGTGGGCCCATCTGTGAGCCTCTGCTCACATTGTAATCATTAGATGTACTATACACCTAGTATAATGAATGCTCAATATGAAAGGTCTCCTGTACATTGTCTGTCCTTCCCTACAGCTATTCTTCACATATTGTCACATTATTCACTTCTGCCTCACCCAAGATGGCGTGAGCGGGTCTGCGCACCAGTCATTCCAGTGACTTTGATCATTACCACGCATGCGTATCTTGCTGCACTCACTACCGAGCTTCTCCGGGCACACGCCGCCGGTGTCCCTCGAGCTCCTGGCAACCTGTGGAAACACATCCCGGTTAACTAAACAGCAGGTGGGTTCAGTCGCATTCACTTTCTCTCGCCGCCTGGTTCCCGTATAGGCGATGTGATTAGTATCACTTACCGCCTTATTCTGAATTCACTACCCACCCTTCCCTTTCCAGATGCCCCCTTCCGGTACATCGATCGCGGAAGATGGGGCTACCCTTGCAGGACATTGGTTCCTGTTCCAGCCTGAATTACCATAGCCGGTAAGTGTCCCCTTCTACCACGCTATTCACCGCACTTAATGCCACAGTATATTAACTACCGGGTTATCCTTATAGATCATTCCTCGCCTGACCTAGGAGATTCAACTATCGGCCTGGATTGGTTACCTACAGGTCGGTCTCCTTACCTTCTTCCTTTTTCACCACGCAATTGACCGCACTCAGTGCTACAGTAATTTACCGATTGGGTTATCTTTTTAGAATTTACCTCGCCCGACCTAGGAGACTCATCTATCAGCCTGGATTGTTGTCATACAGGTCAGTCTCTTCACCATCCCTATCCGCATGCATATGGACACTTCGGGCCACCTATGTGCTTTCCATGAGACTCGCGACCCAGAACCTACTCAGGACCAATTTAACATGGCCCAATCCTAATTCTAACTACTTCGCACGCAGTAGGACTATCTGCGCTTCTTCCACGTGAGCAGTTCACGCTCCTCCTATTCACGGCTCTTAATTACCAGGCATGATACACCCGCACTATTGGCTTCCTTTAGCCATAGAAGCATGATTCTGCGATCCTTGTTACTTCCCAACCGTCCTCACCTAACCGCGTTTCTTTTTCTTTTCCCTTGTTCCTTTTTCCTGTTTTTTTCCCTCCCTTTTTTTCTTGCCTACCAGGCTCTCTCAGGCATCTATGATACCTTTTGTCCTGATGATGATCCCCCTACCTTTCGGTAGGGATCGAAACGTTGTCGACACCCACACCGTGACTACAAATGTATAACAAATGATATGGAGCACGAGCTGTCCTTTCTCATTGTGAGTACCTAGAAAATGTATTGCAAATGTCACTTTTATAAGTGAATGCCTGAGGTCTGGAAATCTGTGGATTTCCATACCCTGCTACGCTACCCACTAGATTGTTAATTTACTGCTTTCCTTATGTATGTTGAATAAACACTAACTTTTCCATTTGGATAAATCAACACAGCACTAATTGTGGTTCTGTGTTTATGCCTTGTATATTTTTGTGGTAGGGACCCTTGTCTCTAGTAATATGTTAGAAAATCTGGCCAAAGTCCTCCTAGATACTGGAAATTTCATGAGGGGACGGCAAATCTCACTGGTTCTTGTCAGCTCGCATTTCTGGAGCCTCACAGGATAAAACAAACTTTGGCACTTGGTAATTGTCAGACTTGTCTAAATTCTGCCACTTCTGCAGGAAGAATGATATTTTCCACCCAGGCCTACTCCTGGGCCATGGCAGTGAAGGGTAGGTGAGAGCCCAGGATCCTCACCCTACTGTCCACCGGTTAAAGTAATACATGAGAAGGGTGGTGAAACCACAAAAGTCTTGGAAATGCAGCTTAAACCAGTACTTAATTTGTGCCAGGCCCCTCATCAGGAGACCACTTCAACATGCACAACCCATTGCCCTGTCAGCACTGCAGTTACAGAAAGTACTAACCATCAAACTCCTACACTTGTCACAATTATGACTATTCCAGGCCCCCAAAGCTAGAAAAATGACTTTGCAGCAGGCATTTGTCATTTTTCCTTCATATTGAACTAATAAACAGCTGTTGTGATAATCTCAAAATTAAATGAACATCACCATCATGTGGCTGACTGAAATAAGTGCTGGGATTGACAAGCAAGTGCAAATGCCGAGCACCGAAAACCACTGGCTCAAATTAAGCACTGGTTTTAACCCTCTTAGTCCAGAGGAGCTAGGGACCCAAGACGACTGGCTGATGATGCAAATGGCTGATGAAATACAGTTAATGCATCATTTTGAAGTTATTATGTAACTCATCCATGCTGTTTACAAAGAACATCTTGGAGCCAAACCATTGGAAAACAATTTCGTCCTACGCATTGGTTGTCTGGTCAGAAGTACTGAGAGAAGGTTTTCTTGCCCGGGTGATGTAACTTTCAGCGTTATTCCCCTTGAGGTATTTCCTTGATCACACTAAGCTCCAAAGTTTCATTGCTACCACATGGATTTCAACCATCTCCCTCCCAAATCCCACTTAAACTGCTTGGCCACGCCTCTTGAAAACGTTTGTCTTTCCTAACGGTTAAGGTTATACCTCCAAAGATCACTACCCACATTTATCCAAATGAAAAAAGCTGTTCTTTACCATGTTACCCCTTAATCATCACATACTAATTCCTTATTGTTGCCCCTTTTATGCTACTCAACTAACCCAATTCAGGACTACAAATGTCTATGCCTGCCTCTCCGAGCGCTATACTCATAAGACACAGAACATTACATTTGTTAGATGTGACTATTCAACTCACGGAGACTACCCAACTCAGATTCATCCAGAGGGGTTTGGGGCAATTTCTTCACTACACAGCTGTACCACTAATTTCAGGGGCCAGTTTAAGGAGGTGCTTCTTGGTAGAAGGTGGAACGAAAGCTCCTTCATTAAAAAAAAACATGACCATAACGTTCATGCAGGTAAGTCTAGTCTCAAGTCGTCAGAGCATGAAATAGCTGTACCATGTGTATTAAGTCGTCTTCTTCATTTGAGTTCTCAGCATCTGCCTTGGAACTGTTCTATGATTGACAGCTTTTTTCAGCTGTAATTCAGAGGCTCTAGTTCTCCAGAGGAAGCCTCAGTTTGGATGATGGACACATGGCTGTGGTCAGTAGAGCTGGACCATACTATGAAAGTGGGGTGAAGCACAAGCATTATATGGACAGCATATTTTTATTTAAAAAATGATTCTTTTAGAAATAATGTGCTGTAAAGAATACTGAAAATGCCTCCAACAAATTTCAGTTGAATGGAAGCTATGGTTATGCATAGACAACTCGAGCTTCTGCCCTTTATAAAGCTCCGGATCAATAAGAGCAAAAACATAAGCTAAGCATGTATTTCTGCAGTGAAGAATTTAAGACTTTCCATAGACTTTTCCCTCCTACAGAAAGGGAAGTGCACACAATCTCTTTCCACTTCCAGGCCAATCGGGGGAATTTCTCTTTATGTATATTCAACCTGTGAGTAATTGGATTGTTGGTTAACTGGGATGTGAACTCTGTTCAAGCAACACCACAGTCCCTGGCAGGGTGAACCATAAAAAAGTCACTAAACTAGCCTGTGCTTAACCCTGCGTAGTGTGGCACAAAAAACAATCCGGCTTAACTTGGAGAAAACGTGCAAAGTATTTTTGCAGTTCACAAACAGTAGTAAAATGAAAAGAAAACAAAACAACCCCAAACTAATTTAGCAAAATAGAGTACATTTTTATAATTTATTTGACACCAAAATGACAAAAATCCAATCAGAAGAACCAGAGTTATAAATGTTTAGAATTTTTTAGTAGAACTAGTGCCTAAAAGATCAAAGCGCCAATCACAGACATCTAGTCATGCAAGAACGGGTCAAAGTCGAAAAATATAGCTGACCACGATGGAGCATGGTTCACATGCAAGAAATGGATTGGGCCCAGTTGGTGCTTACCTTCGGACTTAAGAATTTAAGAAAAATATTCTGAGGATGTAAAGTTCAGCAGGGCAATGCTGCAGGTGGTGTCCGAAGAGGGAGTGTTCATTGTCGGGGAGCCGCTTGACAAAGTCACAGTGAAGATTTCTAGGTTTGGACTTAGTATCTTTTTGGGAAGTTTAAAATCTCCAGTTCGAGGAAGGAGGCTGGAGCCGAAGGCAGTCACAGGAGGTTGGATGCACCTTTGGCGAAGGACCGCTGAACAGGATTTATTGCTGCAGAGAAGAACATAGCTGGAGCAGCCACAAAGTCAGGTCAACTGGTGATGTGACTTGGGCGGGGATGATCGACAAGCAGGTTGGTCCCAGTCTTCTCTCCGTTTGTAGAGCAATTTTTAGTCAACACATTTTTAAGTCCCAAGTATTGGATTTTTGGCTATTGGGTTCCTTTAACACTACAACCCAGTGGGTCCAGAACTGGTGGGACACCACTTGAGGGTTCGAGACTCAGGCTGGATTCAAGTGCGGTTTCAAGATGGTGGGAGCCTTTTATGTCCCTATGGCTCTGAACAGGAGGCCAGCAAGCTAGCCCTTGGAGTCACTCTGGCAGGCCTGGGTTCAGGTGAAGATGCAGGGCTTACACAGCAGGGCTGACCTCTGAGGGTTCAAGGCAGACTTAAAGCAGCAAAGCAGTCATTACAGGAGCAACAAAGCATCCTTGTGGGTTGCATAGCAGGCAGGCCTCAGAGTCCTTCTGCAGGTCCCGAAAGAGAATTTCAGAGTGGGTCTGAGGGCCGTATTTTTATACCTGGTGCCTTTTTTGAAGTTGGGAGACGTTTCCAGAGGTTTCTCTTTGAAGTTCTTGTATATTCCTGACTCCCCTGCCCTGGCTTCAAGCGGACTGCAGAGACAATGTGGAGGTGACAAGCCCTTTATATGAAGGTGGAGCACAGCCTATTCAGCTGCAAGTGGGGCTGTGCCCAGCTCCGCCCCCCCCCATCCTGCCAATAGTTGGCCCACTTAGGCATACTGAATTAGTCTATTGTGTGACTGTCTGGGAGGAATTCACAAAGTCTGTCAGTTATCCTCTGTCATGTGGCCAGGGGAGTCTGCAGGCATCAAATGGCTAAGGGCAGAAAAAAGACAACTTTCTAAACGCAGCATTTTCAAAATTTTAATTTAAAATCCTTCCCTACCATTAAAGAGGATTTGTAATTACAATTTGATAGATACCAAACATGAAATGTTATCTGCCTCGAATCAAAAGTTAGCACATAATAATATAATGCAACCCAATGTTCTCCTATGGGACAAGTAGGCTTCATAGTAGTAAAACACTAATTTAGGAGCTTTTCACTACTAGAACATGTAAAATGTAAAGGTCCCACCTTTTAATTACAATGTACCCTGCCCTATGGGCTACCTAGGGGCCTACCATAGGGGTGACGTATATGCAATAAAAGGGAGGTTTAAGGCTTGGCAAGTGGGTTATATTAGCAATTCAATGCTCAGTTTAAAACTGCACTCAGGCTGCAATGGCACACCTGGGACATGGCTTATGGGGCTACTGAAGTGGGTGGCACAATATGTACTATATATCCACTAGTAGAATTTCATTTACAAACCCTGGGTATAAGGTATACCACTCTACAAGGGACTTATAAGTAAATTAAATATGCCAATCAGGTGGAAACCAATTTAACCGTGTTTAAGGGAGTGAGCACAAGCACTTTAGCAATGGTAAACTGCACAGAGTCCTAAGGCAAACAAACGAATTTCAGCAAAAACTGGAAGGAAACAGGCAAAAAGTTTGGGAAAAGACCACTACGGCTGACCCGTCTAACACAACCCATCCAAAAACACGGTCCACCAGAACAAAGACCTCTTAGCTTTAAAAATTTGCTCTGCATAAAGAAGACACTCAAGACACCTTAACATGTGCAGTTTAACTGTATAAAATGTAACTATGATGGCAAACTATTCATGCAACATACAGACAAAGCACGGATAAATAAGCAAACTTTTGAATTCAAGCGCCTTGGGTCACTGCCAAATGTATACGGCAGAATTAACCTTGTGTACTGGAGGTGAACACACCCTTTTGGGTGGGATGGTTCTTACAGCCAACACATGAGGAATCACAAACATTCTGCCGTAACGTACATTTGGACAGCCAAGAGGAAACATACAAGACAATCCCAAACTCCCAGAAGTTAATTAAATACCTTTATTGAAGTACCAACCTGAATTTGTCCATACGCAGGGTTACCGGTGCACATCATGCTCATCCTTAAGGGACATGGCAAATCAATGAGATATTACGTACTATTGAAGTCCAAAGAGACCACTAAGCAAACAGCTCTCAAGGAGTATTGGAACTCCCTGTGAAGTTTACTTAACTGAACGTGTTTTAGTACGCGTTCAAGCAATCCCCAAACGCTCAGAGTTTGCATCGTGGCCGGATGAAAGGTGGACTCGGATACATATATGACCGGTGATCACAGGGAGTGTAAACACTACGGAGAAAAGGGGAAGGGAGTTCCGATACTCCTTGAGAGCTGTTTGCTTAGTGGTCTCTTTGGACTTCAATAGTACGAGATTAGTATCCTGTTGGACCGCATTAGGTATGCCCCTGAGGAAGGGACTTAATTGTCCCGAAATGCATCGGGCATGAAAAGAATCAGGATGTGCATCTTCTGTATTATGAAAAATGTTACAGTATAACTTTGATGCTAATGAAGTGTAAAGTGAACTCATGTTTGAGAAAGTATTGTTTATATATTGTATGAGGCATTGAAAATAATGTGAAATACAAAAAAATTAAGGTTGAAAACAAATAATTAAAAATGAGTTCGAATAAAGCACCTTGCATATTGTGATTTATAAATTGTTAAATTGCTTAGTAGTGAACAGCGCACACTGCATTCGAGTCGATGGGCTTGTTATAGCGTGTAGATTTATGATTTACGTGTGTCAACAGCACACGTAGCGGTTTAGCACCACTGGTTTATCTTGTATATAGTGTTTCCCTTTGAAAATATAAAAAAGGAAAATAAAGGAGTGCACCTCTAACTTAGTTGTTTTCTCTAGATTATACAATCAGCCATAATATATGCTCAGCTGGTTCTACCCAGGAAAGGCAATTGAGGAGCCATTGTGCTACCAATCATAGAATAAGCTCTGAGGATTTCCCATTGGAAATAGCAAAGGAGCAACCCATAGGACAGGCCATACGATAAGCAACCCTTCTAAATGGTGTGACAAGTGCACCCAGGTGTACCAGAGGTGGAAACAATGGGGATCAGAATCATATACTCAGCCGAGGTAGATGCTGTGAGGAGTTTGTCCAGCTTTTGGGAGAAGCACATTGAAATGGGCATTGTACAGAGAGTAGTATTATATGGTTGATAAAGAAGGCTTCAGGGGGCAATATTCTGTCACCCATACTATGTATGCCGAGGAGCATACGCAGGAGAGAGAAGTAAAACCCAAGAAATCAGACATTTACATGGATCTCATTGGTCGACACGAGCAGTAATAGCACAATCCTAGGGCATAGAAGACACCAAGGAGATGGAGAGGGAATCTCTGTTATTCTGTCAAAGGAATACAATTTAGGTTACTCAACCAGAAAAGAGGAGAACATAAGTATGGAGTGAGGAAAGACCACATGAAGATGACCTTTTCACTTATCCCTTTACCTGGATGTCTTTGATAGATCCACGGGCAGAAGGGGATAAATAGAGGAGTAGTGGGGCTGATCATGCAAGGTGATCAAGGGGGCTATGAGACCAGATGCCAATAACAGGCACCTCAGGGGAAGGGAATTAGAGGGAGAGAAGGAATGGTGTAATGGAGCAATCAGATAATAAATATGAGGTGGGGTAGGGTAGAGGTTACTGTCAAGTGGCCCAACCTCAGCGGTGCAACAGAGATGGGGGCCACTGTATCCAGCTACCAGTAAAGCAGAGAGAAATGATATGTTAGAAGATCATGGGAAAATAGACCAACTCACATTTATTCAGTAATATCACTAGAAAGTTGTGAGAGAGAGAGGGAGTAAACAGTGAAGCATAGTATGGTCATCTGCCACACTCAGGCACGGCACCCATTGTTTGTCTGTTGTTCATTTGCCTTGAGGGAGAGCCAGGGGTGGCACAGAATGACCCAGACACAATCTCAATGGCCCAAAAATGTGCAGTTGGCACACTGGGCTTTTATTAGGCAAAGATGGCTGGCCAGTATGATCCGAGGCTGTAGATCCGCCAAAGAGGTTAAGCAAGCCATGTGATCTTGTTCTCTACGGCCATTTGGATAGACCATTTGAACACTTGCTTGGAAGTGCAGAAGGAACAAGCTGGGGTGCCTTGTGGGTAACCGCTTAGAAGCCAGATGCAAAGCTATATGGCCACCCACTACAGTAAATTCCTCACCTGGAGGGGAGAAAGTTAAGCCAAATTCAAGGTAACAAAACATTGCATGATCATAATAGCACAAGAGTGTGAAACCTCAAATGAATACCTCACTGCAAGTTTCTATAGCCCTGTCAGCATAGGCCAAAAGTCCTTCAAGCTTGGAAGTGTAGATTGTGTCTCTGTAATGTAAGAGGAAAACTAATCTTCTCAATGTATACATCTTTGGATCAAGCTGAGGTACAAGTCTTGTCTGCTTGGAAGCCACTTAAATGCTTTGTTTGCTATTGTGCTCATCTAATTCTTATTGGATAGACATATCCAGACACAGGATTCACAACTTGCCCTTAAGAGGAATGCAGCCATTTGGTGGCAACTAAGGGTAGCAAAATGACACCCAGTCACCAAAATCCAAGGGGAAGTGGTAGTCATCTCAGGCACTCTTTGATCCCCCTTATCACATCATGCAATAGCACACTGGGTTGTGGGAGGGAAAGATGTGGAACTCCAGACAAAAACATGGCTATTAGAACCGTAGATCCTTTCTGTTTTTACAGTCTGGTTTCCCCTGGTAGAAAAGGGATTAATGGGACTACACCTGGCAACCTCCTACTAACAATAAACTACTGCTAACTCCATTGACTGCATCACATGCCCTAAATATTAACCAATCATAAAAAAGAGTGTGCACTTTATCTGTTAGTTTTAGAAGGTGACTGGGCCAATTTTGTTTTAAAAAAAACTTCTATTGAAGATTTAAGGCTACTGTGTGTTAGTATTCTGAAATAACATTTTTAGACCCCGATTAAGATCATCGTTCCTGTAATAACACTTATGATAGAAAGTAGTTTGATATCACATCCACTGCCCTACAATTCTATGTAAAGGACCACTGATTTGCTGACGTGAATCGTAAGTAATGGAGTAAATCAGGGGACTATCCACTGTGAAATAAATAATGAACCAAGGATTTAAAAAACAAATCAGGTAGGAGTAGGAGGCCCTCTAGTTCCTTAACACTTCAAAATTTGGCAACGCAGAAAACACATTTTTCATTAGTGATGCTCAATCAAATGGAAATACTTAAAACACAGAAAAGTGTTTTTGCTTTCTACAAATTGTCTGTTGCCACTATAAGTAGTTGCTGACCAAATTCTGAAAGTTAAATCCCCTGGTTTTCAGTTACAATACGAGTATATTCCCAGAGTTCTAAAAATCCATAAAGCACCATCAATTTACAATTCCTGCACCAAGCATCTCCAAAGCTACTAATAAAAGAAGAGTTTAAATTTTGAAAATAGTTGTGGCTACTACAAATGAGTTAGCCCTTATATTTTTGCTTGGGGTCTTGTCTCTTTTGGCACACAGTCTGGCAAACAGTCTTCACTTGTCCCTGGTTCATCATTACTGCCCATTTCCTGCACAATAGGTTTTGTTACAGACCTTGATGCTCATGCTCTGAACCCTACAGATCGCTCCTTCACAAACGTTTGAACCAATTTTACTCCGCCCTCTCCATTTCTTCTTTCCATTGCTCACTAAATTATTTCCAATTCACATTTTATTTGGACACTAATTTCTACCATAGTTGGAAACTTTACTGATGTCTGAGATCCTGTAGGTTCCTGCACACAAACAGAAGAATATGAAGGAGAAACAAACCATACATTATTACAAATGAATGAATTACTATGAAAACAAATGTTTTAAGGACCCACCTCAGATACCCGTCTCTGTTCATGATATTGTTTGTGGTCTGCTTCACTTCACACCACGGCGGTGTGGTCTTGACTTCCCTGAAGAACACTAGCATTTACTCCACTTTAGTCAAATTTCAGGATCGTCTGCTGTCTGCAATGCTGGGTAGGATGTCCGGTCTCATTACTCCTCTTCAAATTTCGAGCACAAATCTTCCTGCACTTAGGATGGCAAAAGCACTGTTGTGTTCTGTGACAGCCGACCAAACCGCATCAGTTCTGCCACTCAAGTCACAGGTGAGCTCTCATCTTGGTCCCTCAGATTCCAACCATACCTCATACGGTAAGGGTAATCAAGCATCTTTGACAGTTCTGCTCGTGAGGTTGATAAAAAGTGACATTCCATCACATGGCTGTCTCCTCCACTTACTTAGTGACCTTTGCTGTTGGAAAGAAGACTGGAGATGCCTTTAGTTATAAGCAACTTAAGCAAGTTCACAAAACATAAGTTGATCCAATAAAGAGGAGATTAATCTTTCTCTGTTCCCTCAATAACAAGACATCAGTTACTGAAAGAACAAAATTCCTGAAAGCAAGACTCCACACAAGTTCACTTCCCTGCTTCATGGTCCCTCTCAGGCACCCTTCCCATCCCACAGAAAAGGACTGTTTTACGAGTGTTTTTTTTTTTACATGTTTTCTCCTCTAGCCCTTTGTACATTATGACAAGATGGAGGCTTCTGATAATGCAGGATCTTTTCTTGCTATTTACAGCTTTTCAACAGATTACATGTGCCATAATGCCTTTCTCTAGCAAAACAGGAAATGGCAATATACAACCAACAACATTCAAGATATACAAGGGGCCATTAACTGCTGGCTCCCTCTCCTGTCTAGCTGCCTGCAAAGCGAGTTGAAGTGCATGAGACTGTTTTCTTGAAGAGAACTTTGCTTGGACTGATATTTTGTATCTTATTCACGCTTATTGCTGTTTTTCATAAAATCTACTTAATCTCTCAAGTACATGACAGGTCAGCTTGACCTGTAACAAAATATTGGTCTTAAACTTGCTCCCTCGAGAGCAGTTGGTTTGTTAATGCCAGGCAGGCAGGATAATTGCTCTGTGGGGGTGCGTTGTTTGGAGACTCTTGGAGGCAAGCTAATTAACCCAGAGGGACCCCGTTTGCTGCATATTCGCCTCAGAGGCAAGAAAATTGCTATGGGAGAGAGTGTTTGTTAAAGGACAGTGATTCGGTCTCCTGTTTTCTGTAGTAGTGTAAGGGCTTCAAGAGTGTGTGAATTGATTATCTGCTTCTAGATGCTTAGTTTAATTCTACTTTTTTAGGTTTGTATACTGTGATTGAGATTACTAACCCAGAATTGGGGTTTCTGTTTCTATATATCTAGCAAAAAAAAATGACTACTAGAGAGGAGAGGACTCAAATACTACTAATGTGTCTGAGGAGGAGATTTTTAAATGTAATTTGTGTGATTTCCTTGACATCAGTGGCTAAATCCATCCCCAACGCAGTTTCCACCTCCTGTAAATCTGTGGTTTCTCCAATTTCAAGTACACTCATAATGTAGGGGGGGAGCAAATTGACAGACCAAGCACAACTAATTGTGGTGTAGAATGCATGACCAAGCCGATTGTTGTGGTTCTATTCTGCAGAGTGATTTGAACTCAAGATCCACAAGGTTTGATTTTCATACAAATCCTATTGAGGGTCAACTCAAAAGATGGTTGAAATAGCATATAGGGTACACAAAGACAACACATATATGTTTTAATCAAGCTGAAGTTCTGATTGCTTCTAAAAAGCAAACACTGATAACTCGAGATTTTCCTTGATGCAGAAAGGAATTTTTAGTGTTTGATCCAGGACTCATTCGTCATCCAAACACGTCTGAGTGGTTCCCGCCTTCTTTCATAGATCAATATATTAGGACTTGAATTAGCTCACCCATTGCCAGGGCCACCCAGAGGAAAATGAGGGAGGAGTGCCTGAGGCCCACAGTTTCAGACAAGGTGGCTACGATATCGACTCTAAACCAAAAAATAGTCATCTTTCTGGTTAAGTACCCTAGGGAAGTGCTTGATGGGGGCTGGTTTTCTTGCCAGCTCAGGGTACTGGATGTTCTGGGCCTTTGGCAAAAAATACTATGTACAGCAAAAGAGGCCAAAAGCTCAGGAGAAAGTCTAGCTCTAGACATAATATATAGTTGCTTATGCCTTTTAAGGAATGCTAATGCAGGGCTTTCTTTTGAGAGAAGAAAGAACTTTTTATTCAGAATAGACCCAAAACTGGGTAATATGGCGGAGTCCAGGTGCTCTACCACGAAGTCTATTTGAGGAGGATTATATGAAAGAAATGATCAAATAAGTGCATGCTTTCACTTCCCTGGACAGGGCCTATTCATCTCATGAACGTTTTTGGTCTGATCTCTTCCGGGGCCAGCGGATAGCAGGGACTTTTCAACCTATTATAGGTCCTACAGCAGCTCCAGTGTCCAGGCCAATCTTCTTCCCGCAGGGTGGGGAAGGATGCTTTGGTCAGCTCGGAGGACAAGCAAGGGGAGAGAGTACCGAAGATAAGAGTTGCTACCCTACCCTCTGCACACGTTGGTGGCAGGTTAGCCCTGTTTGCCCAGGAGTGGTACTTGATTTCCCAAGATCCATGGGTATTGCAGACCGTGATGGGGGTCCAAAAAGTCTTCTTTGATATCCCTTTATAGAAGAGGATGTCCTTTCCAATGCATTTCTTCCAGGGTGAGGCGGAATTAATCAAACAATTTACAAACCAGCTAGGCCACAAAGTGCAGCACATCCAAATCAGTCTCAAATTGTGTTTGTGCACCTCTGAATAGTATCTGCTATCCTGTATCCTGATTTTTCCAACCTTTGAGAACTTAGAGATAACCTTTTGAAAGGCTGGGATAATAACTTTGGAACCATGTCATTTACCATGATGCTTAGTTTGATTTAATATTCAGATATATAAAGGTTACTAAATTGAAGTCAGAAATTGAGAAAATATAAAGATTGAAAAAATGGATCTTAAGGATGGAATAGAAAAGAACTATGCAATATTTGAGAAGTGATACATATATATCAATTATGTCCTAGAGAAAAAAGCTCAGAAAGATCAAAAGGGATGACAGATTACAGAGATGGGTTGATTTATATGTTTGCACGTAAATATGACAATGTGATTAATTGCTAAGGACACTTATGATGAAGCTATGGGCTTGCCTTTAGTAAGTAGCAGTTCCCTGTCATTTCCAATTAGTAACACACCAGGTCGCGCAAGCCAGACTACTCCCTCACTACAGGATTTATCGTCTATTTTAAAAAATATTATTTTATAGACTAAATGAAACTGTTATGCATGGCCAAAAAGCAAACAAGAGGAAACGTAAAACAAGACTAGGAGGTAGAAACTGGAAAAGGGTAAAAGGTGGAGAAAACAGTGGTACAAGCTCAATTGAAAAAGAATGAAGCAACTTTGTTGGACTACCCCCTGACCGCAGACCCTCTGTTAACTCTTGGTATGCCAAACAGTACTGTATTAAACAATGTTGAAAACAAGAAGTTTGTAATCATTAATTTCTCTGATAGGGTTTGTATAAATTGGAAATAGGGTTACTGAGTAGGGGTCTCAGCTTTTGTCCCAGCCAATTTTGTGATCCTCTATATATTCATGTTGACCTGTATTAATTTGTTCGATCATTGAAATTAAAGGAATACTTCAAAGGATTAAAAATCCTGTGTTACCTGTTCCTAAACCACTCTCTCTGGTGCACACTATTTCAGATGTTTATGATCTGCAGAAAAAGACAAATGTATCATCACTGAAACATTATTAGACATGTTGGATATTTCTGAAGATGTCAATGTTGAATTTTGGATCATGACAATGCTCCAAATTCTGTTCACCTGGTGCACACCTTAATAGACATTTTTACAGAAAGGGTCACTATCGATTTATGTAGATTGCATGATAAGGACACTAAAGAACCACAAATGAAATAACTTGACATAGGCAGAGAAACAAGCCTTTACCAGATTACAACAGACTAAGATTATCATTATTCGCAAGGCAGATAAGTGTGGAAATATCGTCATTATGAATAGGGAAAATTGCATTGGTGAAATCAATAGATAATTGGCAGCTGCCACTTGTTGTAAACTGATCTCAATTAACCCCGTAAAAGAGCAAACTATGGGCCAGATGTATCAAGCTATTTTGCGATCGCAAACGGTGCGATTTGCAAAAATCGCCCGTTTGCGAACGCAAAATGGCCTTATCCAATGTATAAAAGCTTTCGCATTCGCAAAATTGGTAATCGCAAAAAATACGAATCCTAATTTTGCGAATTACAATTTTGTGAATCCCAAATTGTGAATTCGCAATTTGGGAATCACAGACCAATGTATGAAGCATTTGCAAATTGCGAATGAACCAAAATTCGCAATTTTGCATGTGCAAATTACCACCAGCTCAAGTCAGTTGGTAACCAGGTGCAAACTATTTAAACAGGCCCAGAGGGCCTCAGAATGTTTCACAATGGCAGAGCTGTATGCCATAGCGAGGAGGATGCGGATTCAAGCAGCAGCCCAGAGAAGGAGGAGGAGACAGGAACGCATTTACAGAGTACGCATAACCCTGTTTCAGCAGACAGAGGAAGAAATCCATGAGAAATATAGAGTAGACTCAGCAACAATACTAGACCTGATAGCGGACCTACATCCAATACTGGAGCATCAAACCCGCAGGACCCAAGCCATTCCCACAAATGTGCAGGTCCTATGTTCACTGCACCTACTAGCATCAGAGAGCTACCAGGGGGTGATAGCTGCAGTAGGAGGTGTGTCCCAAAGTTGCGTTTCATGCTTTTAAATGCTTTTTTGGATGCAATGGTACAGAGGATACACCATTACATCAGATTTCCCACTACACAACAAGTATTGCAGCAGACCAAATTGGATTACTACCAGATATTCCAATTCCCACATGCAATTGGGTGCATTGATGGGACACATGTAGCCATCTGTCCCCCCTCAGCTAATGAGTATGTATTTAGGAACAGGAAATCCTTTCATTCACTCAACATCCAGGTCATATGTAATGCCTCTCACATAATAAATGACATAGTGGCCAAATATCCTGGTAGTACGCACAATTCGTTCATATTCCGACATAGCGGAATATACGCACGTCTCACTGGGGGTGAATTTGGCAAAGGATACCTGCTAGGTAAATGCATGTTACTCACTCTGATAGACTCCTTAGATCTGTAGAAATAGGACAGTGATTAATCTATTGCCTTTCATCCTGTAGGTGACAGTGCATACGCTGTGCGCTCCTTCATACTCACACCATACCTTAATCCTGCAACTCAGAGTGAAAGGAAATACAATGCTGCACACAAGTCAACACGCAATGTCATAGAGCGGACATTCGGCCTACTGAAGAGTAGGTTCCGCAGCCTACACAAGAGTGGAGGTGCCCTGCAGTATAGGCCAGAGATCTGTTGCAAAATTGTGGCCACTTGTGCCATGCTGCACAACCTAGCAACAACCAATGGCATTACATTGGACCTCACAGATTCGGAGTCTGATGAAGAGGATGAACCACGTCCACCTTGCAGAGCAGCAGGTGGTGTAGGTGCAGCAGATGGCAGACTGAGACGTGATGAAATAACACACAACTATTTCTAGGTGAGTAATGAGACAATGCACCTCATGACTTTTGTTCAACTGTGTTTTTATTCACCTTAACATCAGGTAAACTGTGTGCACACAGCCGTGTGTGAATTTTGTAGGTCAACATGGCATTTATACTGGCCATGCACAACATTCAGCACTTATCATCATATGCAATGGGTTACCTCACCCATTGGCATGCCTCGGTCACACCAGTGACTACTTTTTACGGCCACGCACAGCACTTGAGCGGTCATTGTGTACACTGGCCTCCCTTGATGAGGCCTCGGATGCCATACCTTGCTTTGCACTCCGCCGTCTGGGCTCAGTCACCGGTGCAGTAATGCTGCTGAGGGTGGAGGCCTCCTCACTATCCCCTGCACCCAGTATACTTGTCCCAGCTATAGTAGCTATCTGTAGCTGTTCAACAGCAGTGGTGACCTGCACCAATCCCCTGGCAACATCATTACTGCAGTGGGCCATTTTCACCTCCATGGACACAGTGCGTCTGGACAGGACAGCTGTGGCATTGCTCAGACGGTTAACTGCCTTTGTATACCATCCAAATGGCTAAATAGGTGGTGCTTTTCGTGGCGTTTTGTGGGATGCTTCCTCTGCATGGTAGTACAGAGATCTTTAATTGCTGCTGTCATGTCCCTGAGACTTTCTGCATTTGCATTTGCCCTATGGCCCTCTGCCACTGTGTTGTTCTTCCTGAGCAGCACTGTGTGCTCTTGCTCTGCGTCCCTGCGATTGGTGTTGCTATGCTGCAAGTGGGACTGATCACCGTCAGGCTGTGCCTGCTCATCTGGCCTTGACTGTGGCTCTTCTTGGATGTCTTCCCCTTCCACCTCCAAATCCTGTAGTTGAGCCACAGTGTACCTGTGTGGTCTTGGTGCAGGTGTTGTTGGTGTTGTGGTGTCTGTCTCATTAAAGACACTAAACAACTATGGGACTCAATAGAGAAAACCATAGCTGAGTTTAAAGTCCACACAGTTAATCAAAAAACCACTAAGGTTTCAAGAGATATTAAGAACATTAAGCTAGATAATGTCTATCCCTTCCTGAAAGATGATTTTTATAAAAATAATACCCAACCAGAGTACATTGAATCTACAACATCAAGGAAGGTCATGCAGAAAGTTCATCACATTTTCAGATAGGTCTTCTGACCCTGAAAAAGACCAAACAGCCCCACACTTCAATTACCATTATCCAGGGGCCCTCTTTTTTGACAGAGGCAGCAAAAGGGGTAGAGGGCACTGGTGGAGAGGTCCACCCCAAGGCCAAATACAAGAACAGGGCATGTTCAGGACCAGGAGACGAATATACAGACGGTAGCAATATATAAACCCATGATGGCTCCTGAACCGATCCTGATATATAATCTAAGTACATGCTCTCCGATGCAGAGACACAGATTTTAAGAAAAGGTCTATCCTTTGTGCCTGCTAAGCTCAAAGACCCAGTTGAAACCAAAAATGAAATTTTGCATATTTTGCATATAATTAGACTTAAAACGTATTTCTTTGATTCCGAGGCCACTGTGGATCAAGAAACCAATGTGAGTGGCCTTAAAAACAAATCTACATTTTGTCCAGATAACTCCAGTATGCCGCAAGAGATCATTAACTTTGAAGACACTATTATTAAGGAGGTAGACCAACTGAATGAGATAAAACAATTCTGCAAACAGAACTGCTCCAAGGCTGAATCTGCAACTTGGCCATGAATGATTCAATCGTCATTAAACCAGCCAACAAGGGGGGAGGAATTGTCATGAGACAGCTCCCTCTATGACGAAGAGGTTTTGCGACAATTTAACAACACGTTCCATTACCGACTAGTAGATGAAAATCCCAACCGTGAAATTACAACCAAAATTCATGATTTTACATCAAGAGCCCTGGAAGAGGGATGGATATGTAAAAAGGAATTCACATTTCCCAATAACAAAGAATGTAGAATTCCGAATATTTGCGTTCTACCCAAGATTCATAAAAATCCCTTCCAGCCTCCTGGATGTTCGATTATTTCTGCCTGTGGTTTACTTTTAGAACCACTGGCGAAATATGCGGACGTATTACTTTAACAGTTTGTTTTTAAGACTAAAGTGTATATTAGTAACGCTATTGACGTGATTAGTAAGGTTGAAGAACTTCCATTTGATGATACGAGACAATACCTTGTGACTTTTGACATCGAGTCTCTCTATACCAATATCCCACAAGATGAAGCACTGTTAGTATTAAGAGAAGTGTTCAACTCTAGACCCCCTCCACATGCAGTCCCCATATATTTTTGTGGTTTCTTGGCAACCCTGTGTTTAAAGTATAACTTTTTCTCATTTAAAGGGATGCTACATCTACAAATTAAAGGTGTTGCCATGGGCTGCTTTTTTGCCCCAGAAATAACTAACTTGGTAATGGATTACTTTGAGAATAAGTGCGTCTATAATAATACCAACCCATATAAGCCATATATACGGAAGTGGTTCCGGTATATTGATGATATCTTGATGATATGGGCAGGCGGCTTGGCAAGACTGAATGAATTCCATGGATGGCTCAGCTCCAGGACTTCAGACTTAAATTTTACTATTACATATGACACACAAAAAATGAACTTCTTAGACCTAGTCATACAGAAACAGGGAGAGCACCTGGAAATATGTCTATTTACGAAATCCAATGATCGTAACACTCTGCTCCATTTTTCTAGTAACCACCCACGTTCCCTCAAAGAGAATCTGCCACATGGACAGTTTCTCCGAATCAGGAGAAACTGTACTAATAGAGACGACTACTTTGATCAATTTATTTTTACCCGAATCTCAGAATTTTCAATCAAGGATACCTCAAAACTTGTTAAAAATACCATGAAAAGGCCTTGGTTCACACCCAGAGAGTCTGTATTGAGTCCTAAAATACGTCCGGAAACCCACCCACTGACTTGTGTTTTGACATACAACCCTAAAGCCAATAAAAACAAAATATAATATTATGGAACTGGAAAATCTTAGTACATCTTAATATTCCTAAACCCATATTTTCATTCCATAGAGCAAACAATTTCCATCAACATCTGGGGAAAGTGGCATGTTCAGAAGAAACCAGAAAAGATTTGAGAGGAGTGCTAGGACTCCCGGCAGTCACGGGACATTACAAGTGTAATAACTGTGCAGCATGCCATTTTACAAAAGACACTAAATTCATTGACATCAGAGGTAAAAGACATGTTCAAAGTAGTTTTTCAAATTGCAATACTAAAAACTTTGTTTGTGTGCAATGCCCATGTGAAATGTTCTATATTGGCCAGACCACCCAATCGGTGAAGTCAAGAATTCTACAACATAGGTCTACAATAAGATGCACAGTGCATGGTGCTCGTCTAGTCCAACATTACTTAGAATGTAAACATTCAGAGGATGATATCAGTTTGACTGTGTTGTTTGTAATACAGACTAACTAATGTGGGGACAATGTTGAATCTGTACTCGACAGAACTGAAGCAAAAATGATTGAGAGATTCGGGACAGCCATTCATGGCTTGAACGAATTTGACGAATGTTGGGAACTATTGCTTTGCACAGTATTGATTTATTGCCTTCCATGAACCATCTTGATGTAAAGTTATAGTTATAAATTGGTTTATAAGGTGGACGCGAGATAGTGTATCTATATGGTACTGCTATGTAAACACTTGAATGGTGCTGATGTGCAAGCAATGGTGTTCTCCAAATCCCTCAAGATTATCTTTTTCCATGCTGATTACATGGGATTGATAATGAACTTTATATTTTTCTATGAGGTGTTTAGAAATAATTCTCGATGTTAGCAGCATGTTGAATTTATACTTAGATCCACCTGTCTCTTGTTACATAACCAATGGGTTCTTCACATATGCCACAAGAGAATACACTACTTTTACAGAGCCTCGGGTCTAAATCCCCTGAGCTATTTTAAAATGGCAGTTTGTTACTGATTTATTTAATCAGATTAGGACTTATCATATACTTCCCAACAGTCCTTGATGAGGTGTCTGGGAACTACTTTTTGTCATCATTCAGTTTAATTCATACTTAGAGCCATCCATAACCTGGGATAGAATTAACGGATTCCTTGCACCCTAGACTTCTAGGAATATTTCCGTCATTAATATAGGACCGGTTCCAAGTCTCATAAGCTATTCTAAGATGGCTGACACGTTTTCTATTGATTCAGTTAACCACACTCTGCCGGGAATACGTTCACGTCACTTGCACACGCGCAATCCTTTTGACCTTTTAATGCCTTAGGAACGCATGCACCCTTAATTTCGGAATCGGCCTACGACTGTGGCAGATCTGAGTCTAGAAAGGGACGTCCGCGAGATGGAATCCCAAAGATAAATAACCAGTGTAGGGTAAACATACACAATCAGTTTGGTTAGCACCATAGAGACATTGTGCCTGGCCGATATGTTGCCAGTTGACGTGATATTTAGCAGTTTTTCTGTTCCTTTGTAGATCTGTTCGCAGAGCTCTAACGAGGACCGCACTACACAGACGAGATTAGTCTATAGTGGATGTTCTTCCCTATAAATTTGCTCGAAATGATCAGTAGACACATGATCATTTGTGGCTACTCACTATGTGTAAGCTGGCCGGAAATTTCCGGCTTAGCCTCACATATCAGGAACAACGTGAGTACTGCCCACTGAGTTTGAGCATGCAGACTGCACTATTTAACAGACACTGTTGTGACCACACACAATTGATATGCATGATCCATAGAAGAAACACAATGGCATCCTTAATATGGAAAACTTCTCTTGCACGAATTTCTCTTGCACTACTCTACTTGGTTGCTGTATCTGGTGGTTGGCTGTGACTAAAAAGTTGCGATACGCCTCTGAAGGTGGTGTCTCTGAGGTTTGGAATTTGAGGTCTTCGGTGCAGACTTCTGAAGATTAGAGCAGTATCATATTTATAAGTAAAACATGCATATGGATTTGATTACAGGTTCCTCTACTTCCTATGTCCTGAAGAGGCCCAAATACAAGGGCCAAAACACGTCGACCGCTCTTGATTGGAGGAGTCAGATTTAAAAATGAAACCTGATATATGTTACAAGGGACATCTCAAATGTATTTTTGAGGGTAGGATGTTCCCTCATGGATGTCACCACAAAGGACTCCCTCTGATATTTAGAAGTCGCAGCCATATATTTGTATAAAAAACTTGGAAGAGAGACGGTTCCTATCGTTATAGGGACACTGAATATATGTGTGCTTTGCTACACTGAATTTGTTTTACGAGAGGTTATGTATAGATATAAATATGTCTTATTTTGGATTGTGAATAGATATTTGATTTTTCACTATATATAATTCAGATACTTTGTGCCTTCACAAAATAGTCTTAAGCCCAACTCCATAAAGCATGATTTATTTTATGAACAAAATAGCAAACAAACGCCCGACGCGTTTGGTTATATAAAGCACTTGCACTTTATAGTTCTTATCAAATGTACTGTATTGTTTGTGTTTAAATACTGCACTAGCACTTTATATTTAACAGCTGTTTTTATTGTTCTCTTAAATCAGGGTGTTAAGTTAATTGGTTGTTTTGTAATTTTGGACCAATTTGGTGACTTTTAGAAAGTTAACATTTTTAGCATGGTATAATATGGCTTTATGGTTTTATTCAAATCAAAAATTGCTGCTAAACCATATCTGAAGTTTTGATAAAAGAAAGCCATTTTTAGAGAGTCTCAGTTGGGTCAATATTTGATAAGATGCATATGGAATTTTAATACGGATTTTAATCAATTACGATTGATATATAATTATTTTGATAAAATGCATTTGATTTTTAATATGGTTTTTACATGGATTTTACTCAACTGTGAATGGTACATGATCATATCAGTGAAATCTCTCAGACTATAATATGTGAGAAATACCAACAAGGCATTGGATGAAGACACTAAAATCCAGCTTTTTCACATGAACGTAGACAAAGTGCTAATATTAAATGTTTTGTAATCAAGTCTCTTTTCAAAAAAATGGCAAGCATGTACCATGGTTTGTAAAACATGAATTTAAATGTTTTAATTTGGTAAAACATCGTCTAACCTGGGATCCAAAACGATGGGGAGTGGAGTCTGTTTTTCATTGCTATGGAAACAGCGACCCACGTGATCGGGAACTTGTAATTTTAAAACTGAGGAAATGGCAACAGCGTAATTGGTGTGAGCAAGCCTGTGGAAACAGGCGAAACGCGTTACCAAAGAACCGAAAATAAAAAGAGAATCCTTTTAAATCTTCACCAGAGTCCTCGTGTTGGTGTCCAGGAACTGGGAGGTAACTGGAATTGGTGCAAATATATATATATATTATCTACTGGCGGTCGCCAGTAGATAGTTATAGTTACAACCTATTATCCATAGGAAATCCGCGACATTCTATTTGAAATAACTCTCTTGCCGGTTGACGTATCTTCGCGAAATTTTCAAACTTTGTGGCCCGCTCCGGTCCGCTCCTACCCTGAAAGTCTCGGGGGATTCGTCAAGCGGGGGCCGAGAAAAAAGGGGGTCCCAAAACGTGTTTTCCCCATGCACTTTTCCATAGGAAACTTTAGACACGGCTACAGCCCGAACTGCTGAACGGAATTACACCAAATTTGGCAAAGAGGTAGTTCTTGGTTCAGAAAGAACCCTTTTTGTTAAATGGTGTAAATCCGTTCAGTAGTTGCTGAGAAAATGAAAAGTAAAAAGTTAGTGATATCTATGGCCGAGTAGGGTCCGCGTACCCTCAGCGCACCCTGCGCGCACTGTCCCGATCACGAGCTGCATGTTAATTGGCTGTCAGCTGGCTGTCAACATTCCGATTCAGGAAATGTTGGCAGCCATTTTGTCCCTCGGTAGAACCGAGGGACAGAAACAAGTGCGCAAAGCGCACAAAGGGGGCAGGGTAGAAACACCCTGACCCCCTAGGTTTGCTCAGGGGGTCCCACAAGGACCCCCTGGGCAAAAAAAAAACAAAACTTTTTTTTAAAAAAATCGGCAGGATGCGCTCAGGGTGCGCGAATCCTGCAGAAAAAAAAAAAATAGAAGCGCGGTCTCCCGCGCTTCGTTTGTATTTTGCCCCCGGGTGGCCCAAGTCCCGGGGGCATGGTGGGGGGTTTAATTTTATGTGTGGGGGCCTCAAAGGGCCCCCAAGCCCGGGGACCGCCACCCCCCGGGGCTTTTTAAAAAATGGTGCGGGAGGGCTCTGAGCCCTCCCGCAGCCCCGAGGACCACCACCTCCCCGGGGCTTTTTAAAAAAATTAAACAACCTGTGTGGGGGGCTCCAGCCCCCACACGCCCGGGACCGCCACCTCCCCGGGGCACTAACAAATTAAAATGGGGGTCCGTTTTGGACCCCCGAAGCCCAGGGACCACCACCTCCCCGGGGCTGTGCTGATGTAGGGAGGGGGGCCGCGCGGCCCCCTCCTGGAGCCCTTGATGGCCCTGGGGACCGCCACCCCCAGGGCCGGCTCCTGCAGTGTCCCGGGGTGCCTACCCCGGGACACTGCTGTTTGCAATGACAGGACGGGAGCCTCGCGGCTCCCGTCCTGTCATTGCAAACTTGCTTTGGATATTGGAAGAGAGAGCAGGAAACCTGCTCTCTCTTCCAATATCCAAAGCAGATTGCTTTTCCACATGGGGAGCAGCATGTCAGCTGCTCCCCATGTGGAACAGCAATGCCGGCTCCCAAG
This sequence comes from Calotriton arnoldi, assembly GCA_963921515.1. NCBI lineage: Eukaryota > Metazoa > Chordata > Amphibia > Caudata > Salamandridae > Calotriton > Calotriton arnoldi. The sequence continues at coordinate 9,924 of CAWUFW010023970.1, read as the reverse complement.
GGACGTGGGGAGCCGGCGGGACTGTGGGGGATTGGGGACCCCCACAGTCCCCAACGGAGAGGAGCCAGCCCCGGGGGATGGGGTCCCCGGGGCAAGTAGTGGCCCAGGAGGGGGGCCACGCGGCCCCCCTCCCCAAAAAAGAAAAAAAAAAAAAATGGAAAGGCCGGCCCCGGGGGATGGGGTCCCCGGGGCCTTAAATGGCCTGAGGAGGGGGGCCACGCAGCCCCCCTCCCAAGAAAATAAAAAAAAGGCCATGCCCCGGGGGATGGGGTCCCCGGGGCCAATACAGGCCCAGGGAAGGGGGGCCACGCGGCCCCCTTCCCGTTTTTTTTTAATAAAATAAAATTTAAAAAAAGGGGTAAGGCCCTGGGGGATGGGGTCCCCAGGGCCCAAAAACAGGAAAAAGGAAGGGGGGCCACACAGCCCCCCTTCAGGGGACAATTTTTTTTTTTTTTTTTTTAAACGATCGGGCCCGCAGGCCCCGCCCCCTTCCTTCACCACTCTGCAAACGCGCCCCCTGGCGCGTTTGCAGAGGGGGAACGAATTCCCCTTGAATACTGGGGGTCCCTGGGGGCCAACTAGCCCACCAGGAACCTCCAATATGCGCCAGGGGGCTGCGTTGCAGAGACGTGTAGAGAGGCCACACCCCTTTTTACACCTCTCTGCAACGCAGCTCTGTGGCGCTTTTGGAGGTATATGGTGGGCTAGTTGGACTCCGGGGACCCTCAGGATTCAAGGGGACTTAATCCCCAACTTAAAACGCGCCACGGGGCGCGTTTGCACAGTGGTGAAGGGAGGGGCGGGGCTTCAGGTGACATGTGTGCAAACAGGCCCCGTGGCGCGTTTTAAGATGGGGAATTAAATCCCCTTCAATCCTGAGGGTCCCTGGGGGCCAACTAGCCCAACAGGTACATCCAGAAAGCGCCACAGAGCTGCGTTGCAGAGAGGTGTAAAAGGGGTGTGGCCTCTCTACACGTCTCTGCAACGCAGCCCCTGGCGCATATTGGAGGTTCCTGGTGGGCTAGTTGGCCCTTAGGGACCCTCAGGATTCAAGGGGACTTAATCCCCCAACTTAAAACGCACCACGGGGCGCGTTTGCACAGATGTCACCTCAGGCCCCGCCCCCTCCCTTCACCATTGTGCAAATATTCTTCTAAAATCATCCGAAATACGAATTCCGATTTACTCACCTGTTATCAGGAGAGACCTCAGTGCTGTATCTTTCAGCCCAGTACTGGTCCTGAAAAGTAATTTTAACCGTACTTACCAGTAACTTGAATTTCCTTCCATAGGCTAACATTGACTGGTTTCACTTGGAAATTCTTCTAAGTGTGGAGTTTTGGAACTTTAAAATATTCCTCTAAAATCAGCCGAAATACGAATTCCGATTTACTCCCCTGTTATCAGGAGAGACCTCAGTGCTGCATCTTTCAGCCCAGTACTGGTCCTGAAAAGTAATTTTAACCGTACTTACCGGTAACTTGAATTTCCTTCATAGGCTAACATTGACTGGTTTCACTTGGAAATTCTTCTAAGTGTGGAGTTTTGGAACTTTAAAATATTCCTCTAAAATCAGCCGAAATACGAATTCCGATTTACTCACCTGTTATCAGGAGAGACCTCAGTGCTGCATCTTTCAGCCCAGTACTGATCCTCAAAAGTAATTTTAACCGTACTTACCAGTAACTTGAATTTCCTTCCATAGGATATCATTGCCTGCTTTTTGCTGAAAAAGTTTCTAAGTGTTGATTTTTGAAACATACAAATATTCCTCTAAAATCAGCCGAAATACGAATTCAGATTTACTCACCTGTTATAAGGAGAGACCTCAGTGCTGTATCTTTCAGCCCAGTACTGGTCCTGAAAAGTAATTTTAATCGTACTTACCAGTAACTTGAATTTCCTTCCATAGGCTAACATTGACTGGTTTCACTTGGAAATTCTTCTAAGTGTGGAGTTTTGGAACTTTAAAATATTCCTCTAAAATCAGCCGAAATACGAATTCCGATTTACTCACCTGTTATCAGGAGAGACCTCAGTGCTGCATCTTTCAGCCCAGTACTAATCCGGAAAAGTAATTTTAACCGTACTTACCAGTAACTTGAATTTCCTTCATAGGCTAACATTGACTGGTTTCACTTGGAAATTCTTCTAAGTGTTGATTTTTGAAACATACAAATATTCCTCTAAAATCAGCCGAAATACGAATTCCGATTTACTCACCTGTTATAAGGAGAGACCTCAGTGCTGTATCTTTCAGCCCAGTACTGGTCCTGAAAAGTAATTTTAACCATACTTACCAGTAACTTGAATTTCCTTCCATAGGCTAACATTGACTGGTTTCACTTGGAAATTCTTCTAAGTGTGGAGTTTTGGAACTTTAAAATATTCCTCTAAAATCAGCCGAAATACGAATTCCGATTTACTCACCTGTTATCAGGAGAGACCTCAGTGCTGCATCTTTCAGCCCAGTACTGATCCTCAAAAGTAATTTTAACCGTACTTACCAGTAACTTGAATTTCCTTCCAAAGGATATCATTGCCTGCTTTTTGCTGAAAAAGTTTCTAAGTGTTGATTTTTGAAACATACAAATATTCCTCTAAAATCAGCCGAAATACGAATTCTGATTTACTCACCTGTTATCAGGAGAGACCTCAGTGCTGCATCTTTCAGCCCAGTACTGGTCCTGAAAAGTAATTTTAACCGTACTTACCGGTAACTTGAATTACCTTCATAGGCTAACATTGACTGGTTTCACTTGGAAATTCTTCTAAGTGTGGAGTTTTTGAACTTTATAATATTCCTCTAAAATCAACCAAAGTACGAATACCAATTTACTCACCTGTTATCAGGAGAGAACCCAGTGCTGCATCTTTTAGCCCAGCACTGACCCTGAAAAGTAATTTTAACCGTACTTACCAGTAACTTATATTTTCTTCCATAGGAATCCATTGTCTGGTTTTCAGCAAAAAAGTTTCAAAGTGTTGATTTTTACAAACTACAAATATTCCTTAAAAATCACCTGTATGACTTAAACGCATTCTTTCAACTGTTTACAGGAGATGCACCAGTGCTGGATCCAGGATCCAACACGGAGTAAGAAAAAGTAACGATAACAGTTTTTACCTGCTAAGTGAATTTCCTTCCATAGGATAACATTGGTGATTCTATGAGAAAAAGTTTCTAAGTGTCAACTTTTAAAATACAATAATATTCCTTAAAAATCACGACTGTAACCAAAACGCTTTTACTTAACTGTTTACAGGAGATGTACCAGGACTGAATCTAGGATCCAGTCCTGTGGTTAGAAAAGTAATCCATAAAGTAACTAATTGCATTTAACTAGAAATTCACATTGAGCTGAATGTTGCATTGTGTTTGAAAATGTGTTGCCCATTGCAACAACTGTAACTACTGTACTTAAAAGTCTATTGCCTATGTGCAAAGTATTTAAACTAAAGTAATTCATTCTGAGAAAGTATTTTTTGTAATGTAATGTATAATGTAATTACAATGTAATTTAAAAAATAAAATATGTAAAAAAAAATTGTTTCTAAAAATGTAGTAAATCAGTATGAAAAAAATTAATATAACAATTAATACATTTAAAAATTGTCATTTACAAAACCTTTGAAATTCACTGAAAAAACCGTAGGTATCAGGCACGTTATAGTTAGAAATTAGCATTTAAAAAACCTTTGAAATTCACTGAAAAAACCATAGGTTTCAGACACGTTATAGTTACAAATTAGCATTTAAAAAACCTTTGAAATTCACTGAAAAAACCATAGGTTTCAGACACGTTATAGTTACAAATTAGCATTTAAAAAACCTTTGAAATTCACTGAAAAAACCATAGGTTTTAGGGACAGTTATAGTTACTTGGACATTGCACTCGTACAAAACCCGTGAAATTCCCCCGTTATAGTTAGTTCAGCTAACTATAACTCGCGCCCCACAATGCACTGCTGATGACGTCACATATTACATCACTCATGACATGGTCAGTGACATCACTGATGACATCTCAAATGACATCACTGATGACATCATCCACGTGATAATCTGATGCACCTCCTCACACCCTAATATAATCTTTGATACACCCACTCTAAATTACAGACTGCCATTCGCAAAACCATAGACACTCCAACACCAATAACTACATACCGACTCACTGATTCTTAGGTCTACACACACACATCCACTCACTCACCCGTATAGTAACTCATACTTACGGTCACTCAGTACAGGACTATCATATGCACTCTTACTCCTATATAGACACTCAAACAACGCCACTCATCCATAGAGATACTCAGACACCTAGTCAGTCATGCAAATAATTAAACACACTGCCATTTACTCACCTATACAGTTATACACACACCAGCTCACTTACTCATACAAATAGTAGCACATTGTTACGCTCTTATACAATCACTGATACAAGCACACACTCATCCATACAGCCACTATCACAATCACTCACTCTTGCTTATAGCTATTTATATACTCCAACACACATATATACTGCCTTTCACATATGTAGTTACTGACACATGTACCACTGGGACATACATTCACTCACTAACACACTCTTACACACACTTACCCACCCATACAGTCTATCACAGATGCACTCTTGAAACCATCCACCCAGTGAATTACCCACTCACACATCTATGCACAGAGTTGCACACACCCCTCCCACACAAACACTCAGGCACCCATACAGATACTCAGACAAGCATTCAATAACTCATATAGACACTCATTTAGCTATTCACAAACACATGCAGCCACTTACACAGCAACAGACAGACGGATACAGACATTCACCCAGATTAGTCACTAACCCATGCATTCAGTAAGATACGTTAAATCACTCACTTATAGAGTCAGTCACGCACCTACTAAATCATCCATACAGACACTTACACACCCACTCATTCTTCAATACGTCTTTTCCTATATATATTAAAAATATTTAAACTTTACAGAAACACACAGTCACTGGATGATGTCATCAGTGATGTCATTTGAGATGTCATCAGTGATGTCATCAGTGATGTCACTGACCATGTCATGAGTGATGTAATATGTGACGTCATCAGCAGTGCATTGCGGGGCGCGAGTTATAGTTAGCTGAACTAACTATAACGGGGGAATTTCACGGGTTTTGTACGAGTGCAATGTCCAAGTAACTATAACTGTCCCTAAAACCTATGGTTTTTTCAGTGAATATATATATATATATATATATATATATACATACACACATATACACTGTTTTATTTTATGTACCCCTGCCGAGGAGTTTGGGGGATTCGCTGTGTAAAGAGGAAAATAAATATTATTTTGTACGTTTAGACCAGAGACCAATTAATAAGCTCATTTGCATATTTAGGTTTCTATCTATTCCCACAGGTGACTAACCTTTCTGTCTCATACATGTGCCCATCCTAAGGCAATTACCAATGATATCCCTTATGGAGAGATGGTTCAAGTGAGACGCAACTGTAGTAAGCAAGAAACATTTAGTATGAATTTACAAGACACAAACAAAAGACTTGCTGAGAGGGCTACAGTCAAACAATTCTGGGGAAAAAGCAGAGTAGATTCTCCTGCACTGATGATAGATGGATATGTCGTTTGAGATCTATACAGATGGGTCACAGCAGAAATGTCATTATTTTCTTGATGTTGAACTAAGATCAGCAGTAGATATATGCTGATCCTTTGATCTTAGTCAGCCTGCATATAATATGGAATAACTGGAGAGTAGCTATTGATTACTAGAGTTATTGGAACTTTGCTGTATTGTTCTTTTAGTTTTGTTCGGACAAATTGTGTGAGGCACTTGTAAGTCTGATCAGTATATATATATATATATATATATATATATATTTACAGATTATAAATATTATTCTAACTCTTTACCTTATCTAAACAGGAGTCATTTGGTTCTTTTAATATTGAATTTTGAGTTTTTCACATTAGAAGTTTGATGATTACTTTACATGTATTAGGATTCAATTGCTTAACTGAAATGGCAACTGTTTGCTTGGGCAACAGAACCATTGAGTTTTAATCTTCATTTGTGGCAACTTTTTGATGTTGGACTCAGCTATTTTTTACTCAATGTATAAAGCCAACGAAGATCGTGATCATTAGCGGATTGCTCATAACATTGGAGATTGATGCTTCTTGTGGTTGGAATGCCGATTATTGTGCACTAGACCATTTTACATTGTTTCAATTTTGACAACGCAACTACATCATATTTTGGCCAGAATGTCGATTGCAATTACCCTATTTATAGCAGGAGCTTGTAACTAGGCCAAGACGGCGACGTTGTTTGGGCTAGCGGCAATCATCTTCTATGATCTTTGCTTTGTGGTAACCAACATTTTTGACCCGGAGTTTTATAGAACTTGACCCAAATCTATCAGAGCACTTTACATGAGCACCAGTTCCATTACAGATGGACGCATTCCTTTTTTTTAGGCAATGGGAGATTAAGCGATTTGCTCAGAATCTCAGGATGTTGATCGTCCCTGCTGAGAGTCTAATCCGGTTCCCCAGCTTCGAGGTCGACCGCTCTAGCAGTTAGGCCACATCCTCTCCCCACTTAAATCCAATCAGTTGTGATATAGTTCGTGGGATAATATTGGTGGCTTTGGATTAACAATATGTTGATCAACTTAGGGCTGATGTTGATTGCTATTGTTGTTACCTTGCTTATAGTAAGTAATCAGGACTATACACCAAGATGGCGGCCCGCTTTTTCAGGCTGTTGAATGGCATTTATTTTTGACGATCAAGTGGTGTGTGTTGAGGCAATGGTTTGGGATATATAAGCAAACACAAGGAGATGATGGACGGAGTGCTGAAACTTTTCAAACACTCACCCCCAGTCACAGATCTGGGTTGAATCCATCATCATTCTTTAGCTCACTTTGCCACCCCAGTTCAGAGACAGCTATATGCAAATCAGTCTTGACCCTGTGCCTCATGGGAACAGTGCAGACCAAACTGCCAAGCCATGTCTTCCCTGGACCGGAATCAAGCATCCTGGGACCGGTTTCGGGCTAACAGCCCTCATCAGTCAGGCTAGCTTGAATCCAGTGGCAAAGTGAGCAAGGGACCCACGTCTGGGCATACCCTGCCAACTTAGGGCGAACAAAGCAAAAACAAGGAGATGGACGGAGTGCTGAAACTTTTCGAACACTCACCCCCAGTCTCAGATCTGGGTTGAATCCATCATCATTCTTTAGCTCACTTTGCCACCCCAGTTTAGACACAGCTATATGCAAATCAGTCTTGACCCTGTGCCTCATGGGAACAGTGCAGACCGTGCTCTCCATGCCACTGGAATCAAGCTATCCTGGCTGAAGAGGGGTGAAACCCCGAAACCGGTCCTAGGATGCTTGTTTCCAGTCCAGGGAGGACCTGGCTTGGCAGTTCCGGCTGGACTGTTCCCATGAGGCACAGGGTCAAGACTGATTTGCATATGGCTAGGTTCAAACTGGAATGGCACGGTAAGCAAAAAAAACAATGGATTTAGGCCCAGATCTCTGTACTGGGGTGAATGTATGATATTGTTCTGCATTCTGTCCATCAACTGCTGTTTTTGCATTGGGACATAGAAGGGCATAAAAGAGAGACGTCTTATACAAAGCTATCTTTAACACCCGGTGTTGGTCATGGACTTCGATAAACCATTACTCAAAGCTGGACTATCGTGATCTTGCTTCAGTGGTCAAAGTGGGCAAGATCGGAAGGGCACGGCATGCCCCAATTGTTTTTTAAATGTAATACAGTCCATTCCCCTACTTCTTTATTTAAAAAATGCGTCCCAGGACAGCAGAAATTGTCCGTACTTAAAAATTATTATGTGATCATCCAGCCCTGTGATATGCACATCGAGGAAGGCCTCTGCAGTTGCTACTACCTCCTCACCCTTCCCCTCTGTATCGTGGGGCCTGCCCAGCAACACAGGCGCTGTCAGTCTTAGTTAAGCACGCGAAACGGGCTACCTATGATGGCCCTGCTCCTGCAGTGATTTATATCTCATTTAGTGACAAGGCTACCTGCCTGCCCCCACTGTGACCAATTCAGTGGTCACATCAGGATGCATTGGTGGCCCGCCCTCGACCTCATCTGCCCTTTATTTTAAGGCTCACCCAGACTGACGATGCCACCAGGAATGAAGAAGAGGGCTTCAGTGTGGCTGACTGTGCCAATCCGCTCTCCACCCACGCTAGCCCTGGAAAATAGGAGGAAATGAGGCTGCAGTGGAAGAGGCCCTCCACTGGTCTCTGTACCTAGTGCCGATCCAGCCCCACTAGCCTCTCCTCGAAATCATTCTTCGTGCCTGCCCAGAGATCCACTGCCCCTCCTTTACAGTTCTGCTCTTTTCTCAGCACCGGGGCCTGTAAGAGCAGCATGGACTGCCAGGAGCTGAACTCAGCGCTCTAACAAACATCAAGCAAGTTGGGGAAACAGAAGAAACTGCAGCGCTATTTAAAAAAAAAATATTGGTGGAAAATGTTTAATGTCATCTGTTCTCCTTATTTTAGTTTATAAAATGTATACCACTGCTCTGTCTGTGTTCAGGGGAATGTTATCATCTTTAAACATACTTTTTACCCTTTTTCAGGATATAACATATAGGCAGCCCGAAGTGTCAAGTTCTGTGACACCTAAGCCCCTTTTGGACCCCATCCAGGGTCGGACTGCGAACACAAATAGGCCCTGGCACCAAGGCCGTACTGGGCATCGGGTGGGAGGCTGGTTTTGTTAGGGCCCAGGTTTGCAGCAGTGCTGCAAAACCGGACCCCACTAACAAAACCAGGACTGTCCAGCATATTAAATTACTTCTCACTCTCACTGTAGAGTTCCATATATACTCAGCTGTTTTTAGGCAACAATAAAAGTGTCCAGATTGAGATCTCTGGTGGTTTATCTTCCTGCTGGAGAGAGATCGGAGTTTTGTCCATTGGTGGTTTTGACTCATCTAATGTAGTGCAGAGGGTTAATATGCCTGCTACGAAGAACATGTATCATGCAGCTCACAGAACTGTATTTATTGTGCGTAGCTCTTTGAGTTACTACTTTTGTCACATGCAATGCATAACTTACAATCATAAAAATCTAGCACCATGATCTATGACCTGCCATCAAAGAGCTGCATGCAAACTGCATGGTGCAGGTTTGAAAGTTATGTTTTTCCCCAGTCTTTCATTATCATAATACTGATAAAATGGGTTTGTGTGGGAACACATTTTTTAGTAAATCCAGCCACTGTGTTACGTTTTGAACCTGAGTTTGTGCTTCTTCAGACCAAGCACTCTTAAAAAATGTCTACCAGTGTGATGACATGTAAATCCTACACCTTGTAGTCCCTTTTGTCTTGTATAACATTTTCTAAACACTGATTTACACACGTATGATTCATATATGATTCTGTATGTGTGCATGATGTAAAGTGTTCCAACTCCCTACACTAGTATGAGCGGTGCTATAAAAAAAAATAGATGTGAGAGATGAGGGGCACTGTTAGAGGTTGATAGTGAGGGAATCATTGAAGGGCCCCAACAAGATTGTCGCAACCTGGTGCACTACACGGTCATCATTTACTGTGCTCTAAAAGCTAATAGAATTGAATATATAATAAAATGTGTTGTAGAATGCACTATTTATGTATTTGTTTTTACAATATTTTCTGGCGGGAGAGAACCCCTTTTTAGTGGTCAGGCTCGCTTGCTGTGTTCGCTCGCGACACACCGTATGGGGGCGTGACAACATTTTTCAGGGGTTCTTTGGGTTCCCAGGTCAGCCCTGTCTGGCATCAAATTAAAAGTGCCCCCTTTTAGCAAAAGAGATATAAACAAGTGTTAGACCTGGCATCCTTGGCG
>CAWUFW010023969.1:0-67116 GCA_963921515.1 Calotriton arnoldi | reverse complement strand
AAACACGTGTCGGCTGGTTTCTGTATCTAACACAATTGGTGTTGAAATATAAATAAACCTTTTGGTTCCAATACTGATGCCGACCTTTACATTTATGTAACGTACTGCAACAGACTGACGGTCTGTCAATACCCTCACCGCGTGTGCCCAGGACAATACTCACATATATTTACTTGCCCTAGATTGGGTGGGTTCTGGACCAGCATTGTTAAGGAAAAAGGCAATCGGGTAGGTCGAGTGATACCACCCGATTCACTGGGGGCCCTTTTTTGGCACCTCCTCATGTATTAATAATCTTCCCACCAAATTAAATCAGCTTTGCTTCATAGCTACATTAGCACAAAGTTTCCAATAGTAGCAAATTGGAAGTCAACAAATGTACCTACCGTGTCTCAATGGCTTAATAAGATGTGCAGGGTCAAAAACCATGAGAATCTGTATGTGAAAAGGGTGGGTGCTATTAAGCACTAACAAAATCTGGCAGAATTTGGAAAGAGGCACGATTGGTGGAACCATGGGGTCATGAGCTTCCTCAGCTGAAAATAGGGATAGAAGAAAATATATTGGACTGATTTTAGCAAATATGCTAATTTTTTACTGGGATAATTCCATTCACAAGTAATGATGTCATTAGGAATTATAAGACATTTGCTATGCTGCATTATTCAGATAAAAATAAAACTTATATGAAAACTATGCAGTGACCTATATGTTATGAAAACGTATACAGCGCACGGTTACCCTAAGGTGTCCTGGCGCTTGCTGCAGTCCTCCCGCCTTTCATAGGTTGCTGCCAGAGTGTTATTCAGAACAACCATGTTTTCAGCACCTTCCTAAAGGCCAATAGATCATTAAGATTTCTCAGATAGAAGGGAAGCTCGTTCCAAGCCTTAGCAGCACCAGCGGCAAAACTTCTACCTCCCCATCTAACTTTTTTTGTGGATGGAACTACTGCTAATTTTGTTCCTGACGAGCGTAAAGATCTTTTGGGCACATACCACTGAAATTGTTTCAGATGGGCTGGGCCTGTGCCTTGAAGAGCTCGGAAAACTAAACAGAGTGATTTAAAGAGGACTCGTTTTTAACGGGCAGCCAATGAAATTTTTGATTGCACTCGAAATTGATGCAAATTTTGAGGTTCCAGTGAGCAATCTGGCTGCTGCGTTTTGCAGCATCTGAAGTTTTTGTATACCACGCTCCTGCATATTTAGGTATAGCCTATTACAATAGTCTAGTCTTGACATAATCAAGGCTGTAACCACTGTGCGCTGGCTGTCTGCTGGCAAAAGAGGCAGAATTTTCCTCGTAGTCCTGAGAATATATGATGTAGCAGAGACCACGGCATTGACTTGACCGCTCATGTCAAGGTGTTCATCTATTATCACCCCCAGGTTTTTGCCACCAACTTGGGGTCCAAAAATTAGCATTGTTCCCAAACAGGATGACCTCTGTTTTGCTAGCATTCAGCTTTAAACAGCTTTGCGTCATCCAGCTTCCTACTGCCTCCATACAATCCTGAAGCCTCTCTCCAGTTGCCTTCTCCTGTCCTGGTCGAAGGGATACCACAATTTGAGTATCGTCGGCATATGATGTAAGACAAAAGCCGAATGACTCGTTCAGGGGGGGGCCAAAGAGGATACATAAATATTAAAGAGCGTAGGGCTCAATGATGACCCCTGAGGAACTCCACATGGGAGAGAGAAAGGTTTTGAGACAAACTCACCTAAAGCAACTATCTGTAGTCTGTCCGAGAGGAAGGATTTAAGGAGAGTCCAGGCTTTATCCTGCACTCCGCAAGCCAACAAACGGTCCATCAATACTCCATGGTGGACCGTATCGAAGGCTGCGGAGAGGTCAAGCAGGATCAGAGTAGCCTTGCCTCCCTGATCCAACACTCTCCTGATCTCTTCCGTGGATTTAAGAAGGGCAGTTTCCGTACTGTGCCCTTCCCTAAACCCAAATTGAGTGGGGTCCAAGACCTTGGCCTCACGTAGATAAGTACTTAGTTCAATATTCATATGTTTCTCAATCAATTTGGATGGCAAAGGGAGGCGTGAAATGGGGCGAAAGCTGTTTGGGTCTTTCATATCCAAACTTGGCTTTTTTAAAAGTGGCATAACAGATGCAGTTTTCCACACTTTAGGAAAATGCCCTTCAGAAAACATAGCATTGAATAAAGGAGTGAGTGTCATGGCAATGGGTACAGAAGCCAATTGTGCCACTGCCACTGGGCAGGGGTCATAAGGTGAGCCTGATTTGGCTGACAAGAGAAGCTTAAGTGTTTCTGTGAAAGATATTGAAGCAAATTTATCCATAGTGGGCTTTAAGTCTAGCCCCATTTTGTGGCCCTGTGTTAAAACTCCTAATCCACTGCCAACTGGACCCTTAAAAGTACTGAAAATAGTTTCCACCTTTGTCTGGAAAAATGTTGCGATTTCTTCGCATAGTTCCTGGCTCGTTTTAATAATTGCTGGTTGTGGATGTGCCAACCTAGTTACTACTTTAAAAAGTTCCTTTGGTGAATTAAGAGCTAGATTAATTTGTCCAACAAAGAACTCTCGCTTCGTCTTAAACAGTAGCTGTTTATAAAGTAGGAGACCTTGTTTATACATTGTTCTCTCGGCTGGTCGATACTCCTTCCTCCAAGACCGTTCCAACTGTTTACATTTTAATTTTTGTGCCCTCAGTTCCTGAGAATACCACGGTGCTGTAGGTTGTGCCCTTTTAGGAATAAGTGCTTTCTTGGGGGCTAGAGTGTGACAGGCATCCTCTACCCAGGCCGTATATGCCAAAGAAGCTTCCTCCACATCTGGGGGAAAATCTCCCTGAGTTGACAGTAAAAGTTCTGTTAGCTCTTTCCCTCCCACTTTATTCCAGGCTCTAATTTCCTATATACATGTTAAGTATAAAATAATGTATAAATATATATTTATATAAATTCGTTACAAGTGGCTAGTTTTCACGCCGCAGTGCACAGCAAATCTTGCTGGTGCCTCCTCTTGGGGTAACTAGCCACCGTGCTGAATCCACAAATGCACAGAAGGCACTCCAGAAAAAATTGTTGTTTTCTTTATTTTAATTCATGCTAGCAACTTGAACACCAGTATAACGCATTTTGACTGCAAGACTTGATCACTTACAGCAGCAGCCATGATAATTTTCAAATTATATTGTCCTTCACTATTTTTGCCAGGCAAAGCATTCTGGTAACTATAGTCCGTTTTTGCAGCGCATTCTCAACACAGAGATAATTCGATTACCATGTATTATGGAATTCTCATTTATACATGATTACTCTTCACGCCATCATTTCAAATCTAGAATTTTCGTTATAGCTTGACAGTACAATCCTCATATCGGCACATTCATGCCCTATAGTGGGCATTTGTATTACAAATTCCTCTGCATTACAGTAACAAATGCATCTTATTACATTTTGCTTCATTCTCAGGTATTTAAACCTGATTGATATTCACATTATTATTATTATGAGCACCAACAATTACCACATCAATTATAATTCATAAATTGTTTCAAAGTAATTTAGCATGCTAGCAGGCATACCTCATGCAATATCTGCTAAAATATATGATTCATTGTCAAACAAAAACAACCTCCTTTTAGCATAACACATTCAATTTGAGAACAAACGTATGGCAGCAAACTGACACTTGTATCACTAACATTAACGCCCCGGAGGCTCAATTCTCATTCCACTTAGCACTCCATCTCAAGAATTGCTTCACCTTCTCCCATTTATCATTGGTTTCTATTCTTACTTATATATCAATAAGTTTCTCATAAAGCTTTTTCCTTTGTCAGATTAATGTGCATTTTAATCCATTCTTACACAGTCTTACCATAAAGACCAACAAAACAAATTTGAAAACCACAAAATAATAAATAAGCATGGGTGGAATTCATGAGCATCCTCCAGTGGATTTATCTGAATTATATCTCACAAGCCTCAATATTATTGTCTGAGCTTTCAAAGTACTTATTATGTTTCTCAACACAAACCTATCGACATCTGTTATACTCTCTAGAACAGAACATGATTTCATCATATATTGTTCATAAATGTATATGAAGTTCCTCATCTTGATTATGGCCATGTGGGGATTTTGTCCTGTATTTAATTATATATTTTGATTCCAGTTGTCGTAATAGATATATATATATATATATATATATATATATATTTTTTTTTTTAACCATAAGTAATATATACATTAGTTAAGCAGACCGAAAGGATATCAATATATTTTAAACTATTAGTATATATTTTTGTGCAAAGAAATGCGCATATCTAAATACATATAATTGAATTATACATATTTACATGCACAGGCATATGTTGTACATTTGCGTTTAAGTGTGGTGGCCATATAGGAAAGAGCCAACTCTTGGGTAGTCATCTGAAGATAAGATAGTTTTCTGTGACTTTTGTGTTTGGAGGTAGTGAATTCCATAGTTTGGCTGCTTGAACAGAGAAAGATGTACCACCCATGGGGCCGATTCACAGAACTAATCTGAGACAAAATCTTAAACTTACTACTTATGGTATTCACAGAATGCACTTACGACTACTAACTTTACGTCCGCACTCGGGCCGGAATTTCCGCACCCAGAGCGGAAATTCCGCACCCGGAGTGGAAATCCCACAATTGTGCCGGAATTTCCGCACTCGGGCCGGAATATCTGCTTCCAGGCCGGAATACCCACAATCTGGTGTTAATTGACTATATCTGATGCATGGTGGGGATGGTAGGCACTTGGACAGGTAATTAGCATTGAGGAAATGCTCAACCAGCCAGAATGCGGGTATTCCGGCCCGGGAGCGGAGATTCTGGCACAAATGCGGAAATTCCACTCCGGGTGCGGAATTTCTGCTCCGGGTGTGGAAATTCCGGCCCGAGTGCAGACGTAAAGTTAGAAGTCGTAAGTGCATTCTGTGAATACCATAAGTAGTAAGTTTAGGATTTTGTCTCAGATTAGTTCTGTGAATTGGCCCCCATGTTTTTTTTTTCTTGTATGCTGGAGGTTTAAGGCGAAGTACCATTCTTGAGCAGAGGTTCCTTTGTTGTATGTATTTGGTGATTTTATTCCTAATAAAAAGCGGTCCTGTTCCATGTATTGCTTTGTGGGTGAGACAAAGCAGCTTGAACCATGGTTCACGCCCGACTTGAAAGCGTTAAAACATGTGTAAGAAACTAGAGCGGGATTGGCGACACAGAGAATTCTGCCCTTTGGCTAAACATAAGCTTAGGCTAAAACAAAAAATGTACTACTCTGCCATAGCCCAGGCTGAAAGCCTATACTATTCGGCCCGCATTAACCTTGCCAAAAACAACAAAGAAATGTTCGCTATCGTCCAGAGCTTCATGGCCCTCACAGCCCAATCGAGTATGTCTCCATCCACAGAGGCCTGGTGCGATAATCTCTCTAGCTTCTTCATGGATAAAATCGGCACTATTCAGGTGGCTTTTACCTCCTGTAGCGGGGCCACAGCTGGTTCCCTGCCCCTGGTGTCTCCACCTGCTAATCCTATGCACTCCCTGCCTGCCTTTACTCCCATTGATCTTTCCAGTTCTCTTAAAATTCTGAAGGGCCTGAAATCAGGCTCTCCATCTGACCCCTGCGCAGCCAGATTGCTGGCAGCTGCTGCAGAGACTATCAACTTGGAAGTCAATAGTATCATTAACATGTCCCTCCAGGAGGCCCGTGTCCCGGAAGCAGGCCAAGATTCTTCCCCTACTAAAAAAAGCCATCTCTTGATCCTCTTAGCCCTGGGAACTACCGTCCCATCTCCCTCTTGCCTAGTGTGGCTAAGGTGTGCGAAAAAGTGGTGACCAAACAACTCACCGAGTTTATCGAAAGCTCGGGCCTCTTGCATCCGGCCCAGTCAGGGTTTAGGGCTTCTTATAGCACCGAGTCAGCCTTGGTGGAAATTTCAGAAGCCATCCGGGAGTGTCTGGACGCCGGCGGGAGGGCAGCGTTGATTCTGCTTGACCTGTCGGCAGCGTTCGACACGGTTCCACACTCACTGCTGCTCTCTCGACTTGCCGAGATTGGCGTCTGGCACTGCTTAGGGCTGGCTTAAGTCCTTTCTGGAGGGGCGGATGCAACAGGTCTGGCTTCCGCCGTTCTCTTTATCCCCTCGGACAGTGGCCACAGGTGTCCCCCAGGGGTCTTCCCTTAGCCCCCTTCTTTTTAACATCTACGTTACCCTACTGGTCCAACTAGCCGAGGACTTGGGGGCTAAAATCATTGCCTACGCTGACGACACCCAGCTCCTATTTACCTGGGGTAAAAACGTGGAGTCCGTCTCCTCCGCAAAAAACTGTTTGACTTCTGTATTTAAGTGGCTAGCCGCTGCTCAACTTAAGTGCAACGAGGAGAAGTCAGATACTCCTCTACGGAAAATTCCCCCCTAACTTTAGAGAAACGATCTGGCCACCCGAGTTCTCCATGCCTTCATCGACAGGGAAACCCGCTAAGAACCTGGGGGTTTGGTTTGAAGAGAACCTATCATTTTCCACTCAGGTCAAGAAGCTTGCCGGTAATTGCTTTGGGCTACTGAAAACCCTCAGGAAATTTCCCACTCTCCTTCCTAGGGCTGCGAAAGAAACGGTTATCCGTGCTCTTATCTTATTCCGACTAGACTATGCCAACGCTCTGTATGTTGGCATCCCTGGCTACCTGCTGAATAAGTTACAGGTGGTCCAAAATGCGGCAGCCAGGCTTCTTCTTGACATCCCTATTAGAAGCAGCGTGAGACAACACCTGCGCTCACTGCACTGGCTTCCCATGGCAGAACGGGTAAAATTTAAATCCCTAGTCATTGCTCATCGCGCCCTCCATGGCCTAGGCCCGACCTACCTTCAGAAGCAGTTCTCCTTCTATGCCCCTACGAGACATCTGCGCTCTAAGTCTCAACTTCTAGCCCAGGTTCCCCGCTTCAAACGACAAAGGTTGGGTGGCAGCTCTCTTGCCCTGAAAGCTGCCTTTGCCTGGAATGCACTGCCATTTGCGTTACGCAACACCCAAGACCCCATGGCTTTCAAGAAAAACCTGAAAACTTTTCTCTTTGTTTAGTTCAACCTGTTCTACCCCTCTTGGTTTGCGCCGGGACACTCCGCGGAGTAGCCGTGCACGCTATAAAATAAACTAACATAACAAGGTGGATCTTCTGGTAGGGCCTTCAATGCAGGGGAGATGTGGACTTGCGGCTTTACATGTAGGAGTAGTCTGACAGCAGAGTTCTGAATTTGTTGTAGTTTTTTCATAGTTAGTAAAGATGATCCGTGGTAGAGGCCATTGGCGTAATCAAGTTTAGACAGTACAAGAGAGATAGCTGCTTGAACCTTGTGTGGAAAGCCTAGGTGGGGGAAGATGCGTTGCAAAGTTATCAGAGTAATGAAGCTTGAACTTGCCAACTTGTCCACTTGGGCATTCATTAACAATTTGGGAGTCTATAGTAATTCCAAGGTTTCTTACTTCCTTAGATACTTTAGGAAGTGGTCCCAGATCATCAGGCCAGGTGCAGAGTGGGTCATAATATTTCCAATCACCACATGAGTACTTCTGTTTTGGAAACATTCAGTTTGAGGTGGCTCCATGCCATCCACTGATCAACGGCTCGGAGGCAACTGAAGATTTTTGAGTTTCCAATGTCTTTGGGGCTTTCCAGTTTAAGGAGAATTTGTCGTCATCTGCATAGTTATAGCACCTGAGCTGAAATTCATCATCATTGCCGGTAATTGCTTCTTGTAGATGTTGAAAAAAGCATGGATGAAATGATAGAGCCTTGAGGGACCCGTGCTTTTCTGAAGTATGGTTTGGATGAGAAAGGGGGAGTATGGATGACATTTGTCCTGTTTTGAAGGTAGGATGTGATCCAGTCAAGAGCAGTGCCCTCTATGCCGGTTTCGTAGTCTTTGGATTAGTGTGTCATGGTCCACTGTGTCAAAGGCAGCTGAAAGGTCCAAGAGAAGTAGTGCAGCGACCCCGTGCTGGTCTACTCTGTTTTTAAGGTCATCCCAGATGGCGATGAGGGCAGATTCTGTGCCTCTTCCTGGACGGAATCCTGTTTGGAAATTGAAAAGTATGGAGTTATCTTCAATGATTTGCGACATCTGGACGAATGCTGCTCTTTATTAGTTTGCCCAGGAAAGGTCCATTTGTAATTGTCTGTAGTTGTAAGGGTCATGCAGATCCAGGTTTATTTTCTTTAATAATGGGCATATGCATGCCTTTTTTTTTTAGTCTTCTGGAAAGGTTCCTGTAGTGGCAGCAGAGGTAGTTAAAATAATGTTCTTGAATATTTGTGTTGGACAAGCGTCAGAAGTGCAGCCGGCTGGCCTGCTTTTACCAGATCCATAAATTCACTCGTAGATGTCATCCGTACCAGAAGTGACATGCAGTGCCTAAATAGGCCCCACCCCAGCACGCCGACATTAGTTTTGGACTGTTTCCGCACCAGAAGCACAAAGCCACGGCAGAAGGTCGCATGTGCAGATTCCAAGGACCCTTTGAGGTGGAAAGAGGCCAGTTTGCAGAATGGGGAGGTTGGTTGGGTCAGTAAGGAATCTGCGGCTATGTAGAATCTCTACCAGATAAGGTGGTACCGAAGGTAAGTAACTTGTTCGTCTGATAGAGATTCCTAGCTGCAGATTGCTTACCTTTGAATAGATACCAATGCAATACTATCCCAGAGGTGTGTCTGCGAACTGGCTCAGACCAAAAAGTCGTGGAGGACTGACCAGGCGAAATGCCAGTCACAACAGACCTGACTGCCAAGACAGTAGTGCTTTGTAAACATGTTCAAAGATACCCACGGACAGGAACTCCATTAGTAAATGCAGTAAACGCAGCCTTGGCTCAGGTGGAATGTGCCCGCAAGCCCTCCAGGGGTTGCTTCCTGGCCAGTGTGTAGCAGATCTTAATACAGAGTACTATCCATCTGGAGATGGTCTGTTTCTGTACTGCTTTACCCTTCTTCGATCCAGTGAACCCTACAAAGAGTTGATCGTTCACCCCAAAGCTCCTTGACAGTGTCTATATAGAAGGACACTGCCCTCTTATGGTCCAGGTGGTGAAGTCGTTCTTCCTCCTTGGAAAGATGAGGTGGAGCAAAGAAAGTCAGCAGTGTGATAGTTTGGCCGACGTGAAAGGGTGTCACAACCTTCGTCAGAAAGGAGGTTTGGGCAAAAGCTGGCATATGGAGGTTGGACAGAAAGAGCCTGCAGCTCGCCGACTCTTCTGGCTGATGTGATGGCCACCAGGAAGACTGTTTTTGTCAAAAGTCAGAGAAAACAGGTATGCATGGTGGGTTTCAAAGGGAGAACACATCAAAAATGTCAGAACCAAATTAATATCCCAATGGGGCATAACAAAAGGTCTGGGAAGAAACATATGCAGAACACCTTTCAGAAAACGTGTCACAATAGGTGGCTTAAACAAGGAGGGTTGGATGAAATATGCCCCTTAACTCTTCCCAGAGCAAGGCCTTGCCGGGCTAAGAACAACACAAACACCACCACTACGGACAGCGGTGCAGAATGTGGGTCAATGTGTTTCTCAGCACACCAAGGCACAAACTTGTCCCAACAGCAGGACTATTTAGCTCTTGTTGTTGGACACCTGGCTGCCAAGATAACATCACAGACCTCAGGAGGAAGGTCAGAAAGCCATAACTGCCACTGCTCAATCTCCACGGTTGGAGTGTGCGCAGGTTCGAGATAAGGACCTGCCCTGTTGCTGTGACAGGAGATCCTCCTGAAAGGGCAGCCTAATCGGAGAAGAGATGCTCATGCTCAGACGTTCTGGATACCATACTCTCCTCGCGCAGTCTGAAAACATCAGGATGACTTGGGTCCGGTCCTTTCTGGTCTTCTTGAAACTCGGGGGAGGAGAGGTATTGACAGAAAGGCATCTAGGAGTCCTGTATACCAGTCTAGTTGGAATGAGTCTCCAAGAGAGACCTACTTTGGAAACTCCAGCACACAGAAGTGCTCATATTGCGCATTGTCAGCAGTGGCTTAGAGATCTAGCCAAGGTTCTCCCCTGTCCTGAAAGAGACCTTGCTCACCACCGGATGCAGAAGCAATCAGTGGTCCGCAAGGCATCGTAGGCGGAGTTAGTCCACCCTGGCGTTTAAAGATCAAAGCCTCTTGCCACTCCACCTTGCTTGTTCCCTTACCACATGGCGGTGGTGTTGTCTGTGAACACCTGGACCAGCTTCCCTTTGACGGAGGGCAGGAAAGCTTTTAATGTCAAGTGAATCACCCTTTGCTCCAGAAGACTGATGTGGAGCAGAGTCTCTGTCGGAGACCAGAGGCCTCTTAGATCTCCACCTCTCTCACATGGCACCCCAGCCCAGAAGCGATGCATCATTCACCACTGTCAGCTCTGGGTGGGGAAGGGAGAGGGGTTTGCCATTGATGCAATCGCGATCCTGTAACCACCACTGCAGGTCTTTAGCAGTCTCCCTCCAAATCTGGACTAGGTCAGAGACATTCCCCTGATGCTGCACCCACTGCAGAGCCCACATATGCCAGAGCGTACTTCACCAGCAGGATGCACGAGGCCATCAGACCCAGCAGTCTCAGAGTCAGTCCCACTGAAATCCAGGACCGAGGTTGAAACCTTTGGATCATAGCCCTGGACTTCACTCCGGAGAGTAAGCGCAGAATGGCACTATGTCCAGAAGGGCTCCGATAAAGGGAGCTTCTGAAAAGGAGTTAGGTGCGACTTTGGCATGTTGATAGTGAACCCCAACGAATGCAGGGGATCCGTCGTAGTCTGGAGATGGGCGACAACTGCCTGGTGCGAGTCCACCTTCAGCTGCAAGTCGTTGAGGTAGGGGGAAGTCTGTGAACCCTGCCCTCCGTAGGTGTGCTGCAATCACTGCCATCATCTTTGTGAACACCCAAGGGGCACTGGTGAGACCAAAGGCGAGTACAGCGAACTGAAAATGCTCCTGGCCCACCATGAACACCAGGTACCACAGATAGGCCTGCAGGACAGGGGATGTGAAAATAGGCATTCTGCTGGTCCAATGCTATCATCCAGTCTCCAGGGCCCAAAGCAGACAGGACCTGAGCAAGTATTAACATCCTGAATTTCTCCTCTCTCAGGAAAGCATTGAGAGGATGCAGATCAAAGATAAAGTGGAGGCCTCCGTCCTTCTTGGGCACCAGAAAGTAGTGGGAATAGCAAGCATGGCCTACTTCTGGACCCGGCACTCTCTTGATGGCTCCTTTGGCCAAAAGAGCCTGCCCTTCCTAGCCCAAGATGGAGAGGTGGTCCTCTATAAGCCAATCTGAGGACTGTGGCATGGGCAGCGGGGTCTCTAGGATTGAAAGAGCATAACCCTGCCGGACAATTTTGAGCACCCACATGTCCGAAGTAATGCCTTGCCATTGGGACAGGTGGTGCCTGATCCTGCCTCCAACAAGGTGCCCATGTTGTTGCGAGGGCACACTAAAGGAGTTTTGAGGCAGTGGCTGCTGGGGGGTGGCGGACTGGGCAGATCTCTGGCCTATGTTCCCACTGGGCTTCTTGGCTCCATGGCCTTGAAAAGGCTGGGCAGCCCACTGGCCGTGGTGGCTCTTTTGGAAAGGGCAAGGCTGGTAGCCCCTGCTGTAGCTATGGGAGGAGGAAAAAGAAGAGTCCGGCTTCTGTGGGGCCATGGTGAGTCCTGGCGACTGGTCGGTGACCCTACTCACCTTGAAGTGCTCAAGCGCCGAATCAGCCTTGTCGCCTAACAGGCGAGTGCCATCGAAGGGCATGTCCATCAGGGATGCCTGGACATTCCCCCAGAAGCCAGTTGATCTCATCCAGGTGTGGTGATGGAACACCACCAATAAAGCAATGGCCCTGCTTAGCGAGTCTGTTGTGTCCAGTTCGCATTGTATTGTGACCTCTGCTGTGTCCTGGTGTTGACGTAGAGCGATGGCGATCCATCTTTGTAACCCAGTCGGGAATAACTTTGGGGTCGACACTGCACGAGTGAGTCGGCGGCTTAGGGTACGGCACCAAGGAACTGAACCTGGGTGAAGGTTGTGGATTTGCGGCTGAGTCGGTCCGGATCCAGAGGGCCCGACTGGCGCAGAGGCCAAACCTGCTGGCAGAAACCCAGTTGGGGAACCTACCGAACCCGTGGGGCCCTAACACGCTCCAGAGGGGTCCTGTCGCCCAAATAGTCTGGCAGGGGTTGCGCTGGCTCTTAAAAAAATCAGGGAAGTGCGGATCGGGCCCGGACTCATGGCTCCGCATGTTTAGTGTAGAAGAGGGGCCTAGACTTGTAGCTTCGTTCCCACACCTCATCTGTTGACTCGGACTGGTACGGTGAAGTCGAAGAGCGCTTCGACTCCTTAGCATTCTTGTGCTTGTGAGATTTACCCGATGCTGACTTTGACGAAGACCACCAGGAACGATAACGAAAGCAAGCCCATGACCTTCTATGTGACCCGGACCTGGAGTGGTGCAGAGTCGCAAGATATCAATCCACCAGGAGCTTCATTGTCCACTCCAAAATCACTTTAGTATTCATAATGTGGCAGTCTGGACAGGCCCTGTAGTCATAATTTGACTCCAGGCACCACAAGCAAACCAGGTCAGGGTCAGTCATAGACATTTGTCTGTGACAGGCTTCACAGGGTTTAAAACACAGAGGTTGCTTTTTTAAGGGACATCCCCAAGTGCACTGGGAGCAAAGAGGTTCGGAAAAAATTGACAAAATATTGAAAAACATGATTGGGGTGGCTCTTCTGGATCCGCACTGTTGCCGTGGAATGAATTGAAGGCAGTGTGCTGGGGTGGCTCCTATTTAGGCAAGAAGTCTTTATTAGATGCCCTCCATCACGTTTGCCGTTCAGTCTGTTTATTGAACCACTTAACCTCGCTGAGGATCAGTAGAGATATAAAAGGTATTCAGTTTAGAACTAGCAATCAAACAGCAGATGACATATTGATATCTACAGAGGACATGAAATACTAGTGGAAATCAATAACTAAGCCACTGTACCAGGATACTCAATGAGGAAAGAAAACAACAAAGTATTCCTGTTAAACACATCACTTTTGTTCTATAATGGGCTCCACTAGACAAAAGTGGCCACAAACTATATAAAAAATAATTGGGTATTTGGTTTGATAGAGACCTGTGGGAATCAGGATCTCACAAGACAAGAATAGAGACCCAAATTAAAGAAATGCCCATGCTACAGTCACCTAAATTCACAACTTGGTGGGGCAAGTATAGACTATCAAAATGATGGTGATTCCTTTCTAACCCAAATATTCCCGATCTTTACTACTTCAAAGTGATAGGTAATTACATTATGGAATTATTTTAGAAAACAATAAAGGTTAGAATTTTCTTACCAAAACGAAAAGAGAAAGGAGCATAAATCTCCAAGACTTTAGGAGACACCAAGCAACCTTCCTCATCCAGCAAGGTGCATGGTGGTTAAAAGAGGACAGGCAAGCAGTTCCTCTATGGCTATCCATAGAAAGCAACCTCTAATTGTAGGAAGCAGGCTTTTTATGTAGTTTACTAATGTAGGGGTACACCATGCAAATAGTCTAGACAACGTTTATTGTCTTACAGGCACTTATTTTAATAATTCCACGTGTGCTATTTGTGGTAGTGTGGTCGAGCAGTTTAGGCTTATCAGAGGGGAGTGTTGAGCATTTGTTGCACACACAGTCAATAAATGAGACACATTCAAAAAGAAATCCGAGACCAATTTAGAAAAATAACAGATTTATATATAATTTTAGACACCAAGATCATCAGGTAAGTACTCTCAGAGATAGGACTGTAACAGTAAAATGCTCAAATAACGGTTTTTGAGGCATGAGCCTCGAACGCGGTATTGTTATCCTATTGGAGAAACCTGACTGCACACATATACTTGCAAACATTTCTTGAGTGTGCCTTTTGGGACTTAAGGTGCTTAGGGGCCAAGGTCCAAGAAAACACCAACCGTTCGGGTTTACCTTCCTTGGTGAGTCCAGGTGCAGAGGCGCTGGTCGCTTTGGTAGCCTCGAGCGCTACGCGTTAGAGTTGATGGCTGGGTACCTGTAAAAGACTGCTAGTGGGGACTTGGGGACTAGTCCGGCAGAACCCAAAAGGGGTCTCTGGTGTAAGGGGACACCGTCAGTATACGCGAACTCGGACTATGGGGCTTGGGTGCAGAGGAGTTTTGTCCGGCGGGTCACTTGCTTTGGAGACTCCCCACTTTACTTGGGTGACCTGAAGAGGGGAAGAAAACAGAACAGCAGTGTCACTCTCTGTGTAGCCTCGTTGATCCTGAAGTCCTTCGTTGGCAGGTCGGCTTTGGTGTTGGTGGTGTCCGGGCTGGACACTTAACAAGCCTTGTTTGTGGCAAATGCTCTGGTACCCAGGGTATTGGTGCAGTGAGGCTCCTGGGTGGGGGGTCTAGCGACTCGAAACTCGCTCGAGAGATGGGGCTGACCTCCTAGAACCATTGTGACTTCCTCCTGGTGAGATGCTCCCTCAGTGGACCTGCTGGTCAGTAAAACGGAGTACAGGACAAGTGCGGTGAGTGACTGCAGATACTGGGGAGTGACTCCTCTACCCCAAGGAAGATGCAGCTTGGTGTTGAAGCTTTGGACAGTCCTTCAAGGGTTTGGGGTGGGTGTTCAGCTTCTGGACAAATCTGTCTTCGTGATTGTCGCAGTGAAAGCAGCCAGGCAGGGTTTGGTGCCAATTTCAGTGCAGGAACTCTGTTCTCATGTCTTCGGCCCTTCTTTGTCCTTCTTCTGTTCCCATGTAGACAAATCTATTTTCCTGGCATCAGGGGGACCCCTAAATACTGAATTTAGGGGCGTTTAGGGGAGTGCAGGGTAGTAGCCAATGGGCTACTTACCCCGGGGGTGACTACACCGCCTATATGACCACTTCTTGTGGAGAGGGGGCATAATCTTGACCCAGGGTTCCTAGATTCACCTAATTCAAAATGGTTAAACCCTTCTTCGACTGTCCACTTCAGGTGGCCCTCCGTAGGGGTGTGCCAAGCCTGAAAGTGTGACACGCCTTCTGACTATCTAATTTTCCCACCTGCTCTGATGCCAAATGTGCCTCAGGGCAGAGGGTGGCATTCCCTACATCTGGGGGAAGCAAGGGTCGCATATCAAAGGCGGCAGAGACTTTGACGCCTCTGGCCTTGATATGCTAAATTCACTAGCCATCCTGTTGGAGGAAGTAGGATCAACTTTCTCTGAACAGGCATGGTTTCTGGCCTCTGAGACCTGGTCAGAAACTAGTCTGTGGTGGCAGGCTGGATGATCCCAGTCAGCCAGCACACACTGTGACTAATAGGGTTCAGGGGGTACCTCTAAGCTGCCCTCTGGGTGCATGTCTTCATAAATTCAATACTGGCATCAGTACAGATTTGAGACAAGATGTTTGATACCAAACATCAGTATTTTCAGTGAAGCCATTAGGTAGTTGGGTAAATCGTAATGACCAGTGCCCAGTACATACCTTTAACATGGCTTCCAGAACATTTGCAATGTCCAGCAATGGAACTGATCACAGGGGCTCATGCAGATGTGCTCTTTCGGGTACTATAATGCCCCGGTTACTTACCGGCAATGTTCCTTCTAATGTATTTCCTCTGTGTGCAGCAATGACACGTCTGTGCACTGCAGCCAAGGAGCTGACCATGGATGTGAGAGTTACATGGATTTCCACTTTAGGCCAAACAAGCATGTAATCGCATGTTTCTTTATTAGCATTTGTTATGCTAAACAGGTTTATAAACTTGCATTGTGTGTTACTCCTTTGATGCAGCTTTATCCTGGCATTCATGCTGCACAAGAGGTAACCCTTTGCAAGCCTGAAATTCATAGGGAGGGTTGAGCCAGATACGTTCCTTTAGAACATCCCATTAAATGATACAACACGTGATTATTATTTCTACATTTATAAAAGCAAACTGTGCTTGTAAATGAAACAAATGGGAAGCTTTATTTTAGGTTGAAAGGAAGCCTGCATGATCCAAGAAGAGGCAAGCAAAGGTTTCGCACCTGATCAGACAGTGGTGCTGCAGTTACACAATATTATTGCAAGGTCCTGAGCAAATCTACTTTCCTGTCAAAACATATAGTCCTCCATCTTTGCTAGCAGTGGCACGTAGCTAAGGTTTATGCATATTTTAGAAACACAAGGTAAATGCCAGCAGCATAGAAAAGAGGGCGTGGGCTCTGAAACAAGCAAGGAAAATGGCCCCTTTGACTGTTGTTGGAATAGGAAAATACAGAAATGTACATGGTTTAATGGTCCCTGGTGCCACTGCACCTGCTGCACCAATGGAAGTTACTTCCCTGGTACTAACATCAGCACATGCCCACTATATGGAAAGTGAGCTGTTGCCTCTAAAAGAAAATACTACAATTAGTGTTGTGCAGATGTGTAGCTTCCATTGGTGCAGCGACACTGGGGCCCAGGGCCAGAGGGGCCCACTGAATGCTGATTATTGCTGTATTTCACAGTTCAAACACCCATTTAGTGGCCGATTTGTACAAAGTGAAACTAGAAAACTTGGGATTGATCCCGGCTTTCTCACAAACTATTTGCTTAAGGTCACACAATTTGGTTATTTCAGCAATATGCCATTTTCTTCATTATGTATGAAAGCATCTTTAAATAGATGAGTTCAGCATAGGAGGCATACATATATATTGTTTTGATTTACTAGACTATAATGTTGCTCTCTATACAAGAATGTGGACCACATACAGGGTGCACATGACAACTTACTTTCCTCAGTTCACAAACGAGCAGAGGAAGGGAAAGAATGGTTCTAAGATCATTTTTTTTAAAACTTGCTTTTAATCAGTGCTGTGCAGTGATATGTGACGTAATAATGCCAAAGCTTCAGCGTGTTAAAGAAAGGTGCATTTTGTATTTTGAAGAGGCATTATCTTATTTAAAATGAGGTTTGCTCCATAATTAATGACAAGCATTTTAGGGCTCAGCTCGTAAAACGGGCCTGAGCACTGATGCACTAAGAATTATCAGGCTGATCTTTATCCACAAGCATCAGCTGCCCCTTCATAAACACGAACAATGCACACAGCTCTATAAACAAAACCTTACTAGGCCTTCAAATACTGCCAATTGGCGCATGGCAGTAAAAAAAAAATACATTAATCAGAGACACCACTGCTGCCTGTAGCCGCCCAGATCAGCAAAACGCATGAAGCAAGTGCTCACCTTGTGACCAGTCCTTAATGTACCTCTGCATAATTGTTAGCACACCATCAACCCCCTACCCTCCTCCCATCTTCCTCACACCTCTTGCCGTCACATTGCAACAACCCCTGCCCCCACAACAAACATCACAGTTTATTTAGGCCCAGGGCGCAGTCCCGGTCAATCGCATTACAGCCAGCCCTGCTTGTGACCGACCCTCTGCATCCCCCATACCCCCGCACTGCCTCTTCCACAGTGAACTGCTTCTCCACACTATATTGCCTCCGCTTCTCCCCATGGTTTTCCAAAACGCAAGTGACCGTTTTTTCTTGCCACTCACATTAAAAGCAGCTGCAAACAATCTCTTGAGTGATTTGTGAAGTGTGCGTGCTTCACAATTCATATTGCGCGCTCAGGGAAGTTAGAATGCGCGCACCTTACAGGGAGCACTGCTTCCCGGTAATCTTCATTACTCCGAGTCCTGGTCCTCCTCCCCACAGTATTTATGCAATGAGCTTTAGCATCCCTACAGAAACTCCCAAATAAGAAAGTTAGTGTATTAGCCTCCCATCCCTCCAATATGGCTGACTTACTCTGATGGTGACATTTTTGGGAGCGCCTTGCTGAATTGCCCAGCAACTATATAAGAGACTGGAGGCAAAGCTACGGAAAAGGTTCACAATGTGGAGTAAAGTGGGGCTCCCGAGGCGGATCTTCTTTGGCTGTTATACAGCAGATAATCCAAGCAGTAGTGGCTGCTGCTTTTCGTGAGAGAGAGCCTGTCCCTCCAGTTAACAAGCCTCGTTTGGAGGCTGTGACTCCTGCAGACTAGGATACTGAGGAGGATGCTGAATTTAAGGAGAGATATGTGCAAGGTCCAGAGTTAAAAGAAGTCCTCCAGCACATTCGGCAAAACTTGGATTTTCCTGAATTGGCTTTGCAGGAGGAGAGTGAGGATTCCTGCTCACAATACCAATGTAAAGAGCCTGAATACCTGCCGCTCCATTTATCTGTTAAGAAAGAAATGGAGAATGTATGGAAGGATGTGGACAAACAAGTCTTTCCTAGATTCTTGTCCAAGAGGTATCCATTACAGGACTTTGCTGACAAATTCCCAGCTTCCATCAAGGTTGATTCTTTGATGGCAAGGTTGGCGTCCCAAAGAACAATTTTTTCTGAAGACATTGCTCCTGCGGACCCTGTCGATAAGAGGGTGGATGTGGCAGTAAAACATACCTTTGCCACATCTAATTTTGCAATTAGGGCGGCAGCCTATTCTTATGCCATTCGGTCGCTACTGAAAGACTTCCAATCCCTTGCAGAGCTGATGGATCAGGGTGAGGACATCACTCCTACCCTAGCCGTGATGGAACAGCAGGTTATGCTGTTATCTGACATTTCTTTTGACTTCCTGGGACAAGCCTTACTAGACGGAATACAGAAGCTCGTGAAAAAAGGGGCTATCATTCCAGGGCCTCATTCATAAAGAGGAAGGGGAGTATACTCTATTCTCTTTCTGGTGGAAAAACATTCCAGCGGTCTCAGGCCTGTGGTAGATCTGAAATGATTCAAACAGTTCATACCCCATGTGAAGTTCACAATGCTCCCTCTTCTGAACATTCTTCCATTTATCAACCAGGGGGAATTTCTGGCATCACTAGAAATACAGAATGTATATCTGCATGTGCCAGTGCATCAGACATTGCAGAGTTTTCTCCACTTTTGTGTACTGGGCCACCATTATCAGTTCAAGGTATTGCCATTTGGTTTATGCTATTCGCCTAGGGTTTTTACTAAAGTGTTGACTCCACTTATTGGTATCATGCATGGGAAGGGGATTAAGATTTTACCTTGTCTAGATGAATTCTGCTCCTTCTCTCTCTAAGGCGGAAGAGCAGGTCAACAAGGTATGCACTGTTACAGGATCATGGATTCTTAGTGAAATACAGGAAGTCGTGTCTAACCGGGGCGCAAGACCGGACTTTCATTGGAGCACATTTCTGGACATTAGTGGGAGGTCTTCCTGCCAATGGACCGGTAGTGGACTCTGGTGGCAGAGGTTATGCGGTTGCTAGCACAGCAGTGTCCCCCAGGGAAACATTGGCTAAGACTCCTTTGTGATTCTGGTGGTTTCCCCTCTTGTTGGAATTGGCAGTTCTGCCACATTGGGAAATTCCTGGTCACTCATATCCGCTGATGGGTCCCCAGCTTCCAGTCACATTGTTGCAGACATTGCACCTTCATGCCTAGTTATTGAGAGGATAAGTCCGATAGGTAAAGCGCGTTCTATGGTGGGGGCCGATTTGATACGATAATCTCACCACCCTTCTACATTGCAGGCTTATGCCAAGCATTGGGCACATTTTGGTACTTTCAACATCTACATGGCACCCCTCGCCCACGTCGCCCGACAGCACAACCTCAACATCATCTCCTACGCCGACGACACCCAGCTGATCCTCTCCCTCACCAAAGACCCTCACACCGCCAAAGCCCACCTCCACGAAGGAATGAAGGCCGTCGCCGAATGGATGAGGACCAGCCGCCTGAAGCTGAACTCGGACAAGACGGAGGTCCTCATCCTTGGTTCCAACCCTTCAGCCTGGGACGACTCCTGGTGGCCAACATCACTGGGAACAGCCCCGCCACCCACCGACCGCGTACGCAACCTAGGGGTCATCCTCGACCCCACCCTCTCCATGACTAAGCAGGTCAACGCCGTTTCCTCATCCTGCTTCAACATCCTCCGAATGCTCCGCAGGATCTTCAAGTGGATCCCCACCGAAACAAGAAAAACAGTCACTCAGGCCCTCGTCACCAGCAGGCTGGACTACGGAAACGCCCTCTACGCAGGAACGACGGCTAAGCTCCTGAGACGGCTGCAACGCATCCAGAACGCCTCTGCACGTCTTATCCTCAACATCCCCCGACGCAGCCACATCACACCCCACCTGAGACCTGCACTGGCTCCCTGTCAATCAATCAATCATGTCACTTATAAAGCGCACTACATACCCGCGAGGGTCTCAAGGCGCTGGGGGAAGAGGGGGGTGGTGCTGCTGATCGAAGAGCCAGGTCTTGAGGAGTCTTCTGAAGGCCAGTAGGTCTTGGGTCTGCCGAAGGTTGGTGGGGAGGGTGTTCCAGGTCTTGGCGGCGAGGTGGGAGAAGGATCTGCCGCCGGCGGTCGTTTTCCCGGATGCGGGGGACTGTGGCGAGGGCGAGGCTGGTGGAGCGGAGCTGGCGGGTGGGGGTGTAGAAGCTGAGTCGTCTGTTGAGGTAGGCTGGTCCGGAGTTGTGGAGTGCTTTGTGTGCGTGGGTGAGGAGCTTGAAGGTTATCCTCTTGTTGACAGGGAGCCAGTGCAGGTCTCTCAGGTGGGGTGTGATGTGGCTGCGTCGGGGGATGTCGAGGATAAGACGTGCAGAGGCGTTCTGGATGCGTTGCAGCCGTCTCAGGAGCTTAGCCGTCGTTCCTGCGTAGAGGGCGTTTCCGTAGTCCAGCCTGCTGGTGACGAGGGCCTGGGTGACTGTTTTTCTTGTTTCGGTGGGGATCCACTTGAAGATCCTGCGGAGCATTCGGAGGGTGTTGAAGCAGGATGAGGAAACGGCGTTGACCTGCTTAGTCATGGAGAGGGTGGGGTCGAGGATGACCCCTAGGTTGCGTGCGTGGTCGGTGGGTGTCGGGGCTGTTCCCAGTGATGTTGGCCACCAGGAGTCGTCCCATGCTGAAGGGTTGGAACCAAGGATGAGGACCTCCGTCTTGTCAGAGTTCAGCTTCAGGCGGCTGGTACTCATCCATTCGGCGACGGCCTTCATTCCTTCGTGGAGGTGGGCTTAGACAACAAGAGGATAACCTTCAAGCTCCTCACCCACGCACACAAAGCACTCCACAACTCCGGACCAGCCTACCTCAACTGACGACTCAGCTTCTACACCCCCACCCGCCAGCTCCGCTCGACCAGCCTCGCCCTCGCCACAGTCCCCCGCATCCGGAAAACGACCGCCGGCGGCAGATCCTTCTCCCACCTCGCCGCCAAGACCTGGAACACCCTCCCCACCAACCTCCGACAGACCCAAGACCTACTGGCCTTCAGAAGACTCCTCAAGACCTGGCTCTTCGATCAGTAGCAGCACCACCCCCCTCTTCCCCCAGCGCCTTGAGACCCTCGCGGGTATGTAGTGCGCTTTATAAGTGACATGATTGATTGATTGTGCTAAAGATTGGGTTTGGTTGCCGATGATGTGGAACCCATGAAAGTGCTGGATTTTTGTCTGATGGCTTTGAGTTGAGTTTGGCCCCTTCCACTCCTCAGGTGGCTCTCAGAGCATTTAACAGTCCTCTCTGATCATCTGGAACCCCTGGTGTCCAGTTTGATGAAATCCTTTTAATTGAAGACGCCGAAGCCTATGGTGGTGGCACTTCCTTGGGATTTGCCTCTGGTTTTACATGCCTTACGGGGGTTGGAGGGGGTGCCATTAGAACTTCTTGAGTCAGTTGATTTACAATTCCTGACCCTTAAGGTGGTGTTTTTGGTGGCCAGCTCATCTGCCCGGAGGATTGGGGTGTTGGCTTCTTTCCTGCGGTCTGTACTCTTTTTTTTTTTTCTTTTTTCCCCTTTCTTTTAACAGATGTTGGCTGATAAGGTGGTCTTGAGGGCTCACCCCACCTTTGTTCCTAAGGTTGCCTGGTATATGCACAGGTCAGCAGAGGTGGTGCTCCCAGAGTTTTTTCCTGATCCTCAGTCTGAGGATGAGGCTTTGTTAGATGTGAAACGGGCTTTGTTGGTTTTCCAGGAAGGTGTAGTCTCTGTGACTTTTGGGCCGGTGAGGAATGGGTTTAAAGCACAAGTTACTAACTTGTGTAACGATATATCTGTAAGAGACAGTAGTTAGTGATAGATTCCTTACCTTAGAATATCCCCAGGCGTCAGGCTGGATCCGGAAAGTTTTGCGTAGCAGTACCCTTGCGCGTCGGTAGGCGGCGTCGTGCGGCTCCGCGTCCGTCGTCGGCGTCGTGATCGCCGGGATGACGTCGCGGGCAGTACTTGAGACGCCGCCCCTGCGCGCTGACGTCAGTTCTGTACACGACTTTCCGGCGCCAGGAACGCAGAGCCATGCAAGAAGCTGACACAGGTGTCTGAAAAATACTAGGGCCCTGAAAGGGATGTCCTTAACCCTAGAAATCAGTTCGCAGAACGGGGAGGATGGGTGGGCGGTAGAGATCTATCACTAACTACTGTCTCTTACAGATATATCGTTACACAAGTTAGTAACTTGTGCATCTGAAAGAGACACGTTAGTGATAGATTCCTTACCTTAGAATAGATACCCCAGCAATACCAACTCGGTGGTGGGTCTGCGAACAAAGATCAGACAAGGAAGTCCTGGAGGACAGAACGGCCAAAGAAGCCGTCCCTCCGGACCTGACTGTCAAGGCAGTAATGCTTAGTAAACGTGTGCAGCGAGGCCCACGTAGCTGCCTGACAGATAACCGGCAGCGGAACACCGCGGCCCAAGGCCGTGGTAGCAGCCGTTGCCCTGGTGGAATGGGCACGCAGCCCAACAGGAGGCTCCTTCTTAGCCAAAGAATAGCAGGTCTTGATGCACAAGGTAACCCAGCGGGAGATGGTCCTGTTGTGCACCGCCCGACCTTTTTGGCGCCCACGTAGCCAACAAAGAGCTGGTCATCCACCCGGAAGTGTTTTGTGCGGTCGATATAGAAGGAGAGCGCACGTTTTGGGTCCAGACGGTGGAGCCTCTCTTCCTCTCTGGAAGGATGCGGAGGCGGAAAGAAGGTGGGCAAAGTGATGGTCTGCCCAATGTGGAAAGCAGTAACCACCTTTGGCAAGAAGGACGGACGCGTCCGAAGAACAACCTTGTCTGGATGAACAGACAGAAAGGGAGGTTTGCAAGAAAGAGCCTGGAGCTCACTCACCCGCCGAGCGGAGGTGATGGCCACCAGAAAGGCTGCCTTTAGAGTCAGAAGACGAAGAGGACAGTTATGCAGAGGCTCAAAGGGAGCGCACATTAAAAGGTAAGAACCAAGTTCAAGTCCCACTGAGGCATTACAAACGGAACAGGAGGGAAGAGGTGAGTAATGCCTTTTAAGAACCTGTTAACAACAGGGGACTTGAAAAGGGAGGGCTGATCAGGGAGCCTGAGGAAGGCCGAGATAGCACAAAGATAACCCTTGATGGTACCCAGGGCAGAACCCTGTTGGGCCAGAGAGAGAAGGAACAGAAGGACCTCAGAAAGAGGGGCAGAAAGGGGATCCACAGCCTTCGCTGTGCACCATGCCACAAATTTGTTCCACCTGCAGGCGTATACCACCTTAGTGGAGGGACGCCTGGCTGCCAGAATGACATCACAAACTTCGGGAGGCAAGTCGAAAGGAATCAACTGCCGCCGCTCAATCTCCACGCAAGCAGGTGTAGACTGACAGGTTCGGGTGGAGGACCGTCCCCTGCTGCTGCGACAGAAGATCCTCCCGAAGAGGCAGACGGATCGGGGGATCTATGCTCATATTGAGTAGCTCGGGATACCAAACTCTTCGAGCCCAGTCCGGAGCCACAAGAATGACTTGGGCCCGGTCGTGCCGAATCTTCTTCAACACTCTGGGTAGAAGTGGTATAGGCGGAAAGGCGTACAACAGACCGCAACTCCACTCGCGACGAAAAGCGTCGCCGAGCGAGTGCCGCCTTGGAAATTCCAACGCGCAGAACTGATGACATTGCGCGTTCTCTTCGGTGGCGAATAGATCTAACCAAGGCTCTCCCCACTGTAGAAAGAGTCCTTGCGCCACTTCCGAGTGAAGACGCCATTCGTGATCCATCATGCACCTGCGGCTGAGTTCGTCCGCCCTGGCGTTCAGAGAACCTGCCAGGTGTTGAACCATCAGGAACATGCCCTGATGTTCCAGCCATGTCCAGAGGCGCAGAGCCTCCTGACAAAGGGTCCAAGACCCCACCCCGCCCTGTTTGTTGCAGTACCACATGGCGGTGGTGTTGTCTGTGAACACCTGCACTACCTTCCCTTTGACAGAGGGAAGGAATGCCTTGAGTGCAAGCCGGATCGCCCGGAGCTCCAGAAGGTTGATATGGAGCCGGGACTCCGCCGGAGACCAGAGGCCTCTGATCTCCGCCTCTCCCAAGTGACCGCCCCATCCCAGAAGGGACGCGTCCGTCACAACTGTATGCTCTGGCTGGGGAAGGGAGAGGGATCTGCCCATGACCCATTGCCGGTTCGAGAGCCACCACTGCAACTGTTTTGCAGTCCCCTCCGAGATCTGGACGTGATCGGACAGGTTGCCCTGGTGCTGCGCCCACTGGAACTTCAGGTCCCACTGCAGAGCCCGCATATGCCATCTGGCATGATTGACCAGCAGGATGCAGGAGGCCATGAGGCCCAGCAGCCTCAGGGTCATCCTTACCGAAACCCAGGATAAAGGCCGAAAGATCGGAATCATAGCCTGAATATCCCGGACTACGCCGTTCGGGAGGATAGAGCCCGAAACTGCGTCGTGTCCAGAACTGCTCCGATGAAAAGGAGCTGTGGAGAAGGAATCAGATGCGACTTCGGCACATTGATGGAGAACCCCAGCGAGTGCAGGAGTTCGGCCGTAGTCTGGAGGTGGGAGACGACTGCCTGGGACGAGCCCGCCTTCAGCAGCCAGTCGTCGAGGTAGGGGAAGACTGAAACCCCTGCCCGGCGCAGATGAGCCGCGACCACCGCCATCACTTTCGTGAACACCCGAGGGGCACTTGTAAGGCCAAAGGGGAGCACGGTGAACTGAAAATGCTCGTGGCCTACCGTGAACCGAAGGTAACGCCGGTGGGCCGGCAGGACGGGGATGTGGAAATATGCGTCCTGCAAGTCCAACGCTACCAACCAGTCTCCAGGGTCGAGGGCAGTCAAGACCTGAGCTAGGGTGAGCATCTTGAACTTCTCCTTCCGGAGGAAGCGATTGACGTTCCGGAGGTCCAAGATAGGACGCATGTCCTCCTTGTCCTTTTGGGCACCAGAAAGTAGTGGGAGTAGCAACCACGCCCTACTTCTGGGGTCGGAACAT
Source organism: Calotriton arnoldi (assembly GCA_963921515.1). Classification (NCBI taxonomy): domain Eukaryota; kingdom Metazoa; phylum Chordata; class Amphibia; order Caudata; family Salamandridae; genus Calotriton; species Calotriton arnoldi. The sequence continues at coordinate 41,818 of CAWUFW010023969.1, read as the reverse complement.
GCTCGATGGCCCTCTTGGTCAAGAGGGCCGTGACTTCCTTCTGTAGAAGCACCAAGTGATCCCCTGACATGCGGTGGAGTTGAGGTGGCATGGCTGGGGGGTGGTCTCGAAGGGGAGGGAGTAGCCCCTTCGGACAATGTCCAAGACCCACCTGTCCGAGGTGATGGTGCGCCAGTGGGGAAGGTGATGGCGGACCCTGCCCCCTACTGGCGTGCCGTGCACCTGAAAGGAGGGACTAGGAGGGCTTGGAGGCCGCGGACGGGTTGGAGGTGGTGGCCTGACCCGCACGCTGGTTGCCCGATCCGCCACGGCGGAATCCACGTCCTCGGCCACGCGAAGACGCCTGCTGCGCGGGCCGGTGGCTGGGCTGCTGACGTGAAGGGCGCCCCTACCGTGGCCACGATAGGGGCGAAAAGCAGAAGGCAGCGGAGGGCGTGTAGCAGAAAGGCCCAGGGACTTGGCAGTAGCCCGTGAGTCCTTAAAGCGCTCCAACGCATGGTCTGCTTTGGACCCAAAAGACCGACTCCATCAAAGGGCATGTCCATGAGAGTATTCTGGACATCCCCTGAAAAACCAGTGGTTCTCAGCCAGGCGTGGCGGCGGAGCGCCACCGTCGTTGCAATCGACCTGCCCAGCGAGTCGGCGGTGTCAAGGCCACAACGGATAGTGTATTTGGCCGCATCCCTTCCTTCCGCAATGGCGCGGGAAAGCAGTGCCTGGACCTCCTCAGGGCACTGGGGCAAAACATCCGCCACCGAATCCCACAGAGAGTGGGTATAGCGGCCCAAAAGACAAGCGGTGTTAACGGACCGCAAGCCAGCACTGGAGGAAGAAAACCTTTCTTCCCAAACTGATCCAGGCGTTTGGATTCCCTATCCGGAGGAGCGGTAGGGAAGGCGGTTTGGGAAGCGGAGGCTTGGACAACCAAGCTCTCAGGAGTGGGGTGGACAGAAAGAAACAGGGGGTCGCCCGGAGCTGGGCGATGGCGTCGTGACACGTTCCGATCCACAGGAGCCCCTGTGTTGGGCTTGGACCAGGCGCCCAAAAGAACGTCTGTGAGGGCGTCGTTAAACGGCAGCACAGTCTCCACAGAGGAGGCTGCCGGCTGAAGCACCTCTGTCAAGATGTTAGGCTTGACCGTCAAAGTAGGGAGCTGGAGACGTAAGGCCCCAGCAGCCCTACGCAACACCGTACCAAAATTGGCCCCTCCTCCGTAGCCACGGGAGGAGACAGCATGCCAGTGTCAGGAGAAGTATCCAGACCACTGGCCTCCCCTAGACTCTCTGTCCAGTCCTCATCATACTGACAGTTGCGAGTCAGAGGGTCATCAGACCCTCCCAGTCCTCCTGGTCCTCCTCTGGTTCAAAATAAGGAGGAGGAGGGACATTTGGGACCCAAGGGCCCATCGGCGCCGGAGCCGGCGTCGAGCGACGTCGCTCCGGGTCCATGTCCATAGCCGGAAGGAACTGGGGGACGACGCCGCCCGGAGCCCAGGGCGGCGTCGAGAACGGCACCGGAGACATCGGCGCCGGCGGAGGTGTCGTGAGGTCGACCCGGCGTCGATGGGGGTTGTGGAGCCGGGATCGAGGCCGGGGCCGGAGCCGGGATCGAGGCTGGAGTCCCGGGCGACGCCGGGGCCGGAGCCGCCGGCGACGCCGGAGCAACCCCATCAGGGCCCGCGGGGCCCGAAGGCGCACCGGAGGGGCCTGAAGGCCCGAAGAGGCGGGCCATGGCCGACAGGAACTCCTGTACCTTGGCCGGATCCGCCCCCGAACCCGGGAAGGGCGGGTAGGACGAGGGCGACTCCACAGGCAAGTCCGGGGCCGCGGGGGCGGGACGGTGCCGGAGGGGCCTCAGCCGAGTCGCGAGACCGGCGAGGCGAAGTCCGAGAGCGACGATGCTTCTTGGACTTCTTGTGCTTAGACCCCACCGGACGAAGAAGACTTCGACGCCGACGACCGTGTGCACTCCGCGAGCGACCCCTGGACCTCTCACGCGACCGGGGCCTCCGTGGAGCCGAATGCCGGGCCTCGAGGAGCTTTCGAGACCGCTCTCGCAAAGCTTTCGGGTTGAGGGCCTGGCATTCGGGACAAGACTCGGTGTCGTGGCCTCGGCCGAGGCAGAAGAGACACTCCCAATGCGGGTCGGTGACGGACATCATCCGCGCACAGGCGCCGCATCGCTTGAAGCCGGGCATCCCTACGACACCTTAAAGATGGAAAAAACAGTGAAAAATCACCAAAAAGTATGGTCAAAAATTGACCAGGGCACTGCTCTTCCCGGATCTGCGCTTGCTGGCGCGGAAAAAGAAGAACTGACGTCAGCGCGCAGGGGCGGCGTCTAAGTACTGCCCGCGACGTCATCCCGGCGATCACGACGCCGACGACGGACGCGGAGCCGCACGACGCCGCCTACCGACGCGCAAGGGTACTGCTACGCAAAACTTTCCGGATCCAGCCTGACGCCTGGGGATATTCTAAGGTAAGGAATCTATCACTAACGTGTCTCTTTCAGATCCTCAAACTCTATACTTAGTCGGTGGATTAAGCAAGATTCTGATGACTTATGAATCTCAGGGCCTGGTGGTGGAGAACCGGATTCAGAGAAGATCTACTAGATCCGCATCTTGGGCTGCATTTAAGGGGGGGGGTGTCCATGAAGGAGATCTGTGTTGCAGCCACATGAGCGACTCCTCATACCTCAAAGGCATGCTGTAGGGGCAATGTTGTTTTCAAAAATGGTTTGCACCATTTCAAGCATCCTGTAATGGCAGTCTGCATACAGTTAGAGTGTGGGTTCCTATGGTGGCATAATACATGCTGCAGCCCTTAGGGACCCTCTTTAGTACCCATGCCCTCGATACCAGGGGCACCAGTTACCAGGGACTTACAGGGGTACTAAAGTCCTTGCCAGTTGGATTTCAATTAAGCATTTCATTTTAGGGGAAGAGCACAGGCACTGGAGCCTGGTTAGCAGGCTCCAGTGCACTGTCAGAGTTGAAAACCAGTATCTAGCAGTTCAAATGGGAGCAAAAGGTGGGGAGGGGGGGGGGGGGACATCTGCAAAGAGAAGTCCAGCTTCCTACATTGCTGGACACACCAACCTGTTCACGACTATGGTGTGACCGGCACATGTCTCAAGCTAGTGGCAGGGATCCCATTCACCTAAATGGAATGGAAGTGCCTACTCCCACCTTCAGGGATCACCAGCTTACCCTCTGGTCCTGCCTCCCAGTTAACGGCAACAAGGGCCCACTTCTCTGATGTGCCCTCTCTTATGGCTACCCTAGACAGCCCAGTGATAACCACCCTCTTGGAACAGGCTGGGTCACCTTTGTAGTGAGCAGACTGCTGACAGTCACAACACGTTATCCAAAAACTTTAAGCCCTGGGTCCCCGTGCCTCTGCTTGTAAGAGTTGGGGTGGGTTTTGCTCTCCTTTTTAGGGCTCTGGGTTACTGAGGGAGTCTCTCTGGTGGGCTTACCACCTCATCCCTTTGGTGGGCCTAACACCCCCCTCCTTTCTGGAGTCACTGCCCTGGGACTTATTGGGGACTCTTGTCCATACCCACTCACCAGCTTTCTTAACCATCTCTCCAGGACTAGACAGAGCTGAATCTACCAGATGCGGGTGTAACTTGTCTGAGGTACAGTTTGACAAAATGTGCTCTTTCATAATCAAATTATAAAGCCCATAATAGTCCTGCACCTTATTACCCTTCAACCAGCAGCCTAGTGTTTTGACTGAGACGTCAACAGTCTACCCAGATTTGACTCGAGATTGTAGGAGTCTCCCTGAACTTCATCCTGTACTCCTCAGTGGCGAGTCCAAAGCCCTCAATCAGGGTACCATTCATGAGGTCATAGGACTCTGCTTCTTCCTCATTAAGTGTCAGGAGCCTATCCCTGCACTTTCCTGAGAATAACTTCCAGAGTGGAGAGCCCCAGTATTTGGTGTAACTGAACAAATTACTTACCTTTGGTAACACCTTATCTGGTAGAGCCCATATCAAGCTGCAGATTCCTTACCTGTGAATTCCCCAGGTTGACTAGATGCAGAAGATTTTTTGTGAGCAGTACCCCCTGCACGCCCGTACGTGGCATTGGTCGGCTCTGCATGGCATCGTCATCCACGCCGGAAGTGACGTCCGTGTGGCCTGCATAGGTGCCACCTCTGCGCACTGACATCAGTTACTTTTCATGACTTTCCATTCCAGAAGCACACAGTCAATAAGTGCACTGATACTGGGGTGTACAAACTAAGACCCTGAAAGGGATCAGCCCTGACCCTAGAAGTCTGTCCACAAAGCAGGGAGGATGGGTGAATCGGTAAGGAATTTGCAGTTAGCTATTGTCATGGTAAGCAACTTGTTCATCTGATAGCGACATCTAGCCACAGATTCCTTAACTTTGAATTGATAACCTAGGAAAACCATCCCTGGAAGAGAGTCTGCAGACAAATTTAGACTACGAAGTCCTGCAGGACCGAATGGGCGTAATGTCCGTCCCTGCGGACCGGACTGTGAATGCAGTATTGCTTGGTAAATGTGTGCAGGAACACCTACATGGCTGCCTGACCAATGTCCAGGACTGGAACTTAGCTCTGGTGGAATGAGCTCTAAAGCCTACGGAGGCTGCCTCTTTGCCAGTGCATAGCAGAACCTGATCAACAAACAGTGAGTTTCTGCACTGCCCGACCTTTCTTTGCACCAACATACAGCATGAAAAGTTGGTTGTCCACCTGGAACCCTCATAAGCGGTCAAGGCAGAATGACAACGCTCTTTTTTGGTCCAGACAGTGGAGTCGCTCCTCCTATTTAGAGGGATGTGAAGGAGCGTAGAAAGTGGGCAAGGTGACATTCATGCCCACATGAAATAGTGTTACCACTTTTGGCAGGAAAGAGGCCCTAGTGTGAAACACAAGCTTGTCAGGAAAAACTGATAGGAAGGGAGGCTTGGATGATAATTCCTGCAGCTCACTCACCCTCCTGGCCAATGTAATTGCCACAAGAAAGGCTGTTTTGATGGTAAGCAGCCTGATGGGACAATTGTGTAAAGGTTTGAAGGGAGCACACATCAGAAATGTGAGAACCAAATTGGTCCCACTGAGGCATAATGAAAAGGGGAAGGTGGGAACATATATACGAGACTTTTTAGAAATCTATTTACAATAGGAGATTTAAATAAGGAGGGTCAGGTGGACAGCCGCAAGAAGGTAGACAGGGCAGAAATACCCTTTTATAGTGCACAGAGCAAAACCCTGTGGGGCAAGGGTCAAAATAAAAAGCAATAAAATCAGAAAGGGAGGCACAAAGAGGATCAATAGTCTTTTCTGTACATTATACAAACCTTTTCGATCTGCAGACATATACAATCTTGGTGGACTGGCGCCTGGCAGCCAGAATAACACAGACTTCGGGAAGGTCAAAAGCTATCAACTGCCACCACTCAATCCCCATGAAAGAAGGCAAAGAGTTGACAGATTAGGGTGGAGGACACTCACCTGCTGCTGCACCAGAAGATCCTCCCGAAGGGGCAGCCTGATCAGAGGATTGGTGCTCCTGTTCAGAAGCTCAGTATAACAGACTTTCCATGCCCAGTCTGGAGCCACAAGGATGGCTTTGGCCCGGTCATTTCTGATCCTCTTGAGAACTCTGGGCAGAAGTGGTATGGGTTAAAAGACTTACAGTAGGCATGAGCTCCACTTGAGACGAAAAGAGTCTCCGAGCGAGAGCCGCCTTGGAAACTCCAGCTCACAAAACTACTGACATTGCGTGTTCTCTGCAGAGGCAAAGAGATCCAACAAAGGCTCTACCCACTGTTGAAAGAGACCTTGCGGCACCTCCGGATGGAAACGCCATTTGTGATCAGATAGGCATCAATGGCTGAGTTTGTCCGCACTAGCATTCAGGGAACCTGCTAGGTGTTGAACCATCAGGGATATGCCCTGCTCTTCCAGCCATGTCCAGAGATGCAGGCCCTCTTGACAAAGGGTCCAAGACCACACCCCGCCCTGTTTTTTGCAGTACCACATGGTGGTGGGGTTGTCCGTGAACATTTGTACCAACATTCCCTTGATGGAGAGTAGAAAGGCTTTCAATGCCAGTTGGAGCGCACAGAGCTCCAGCATGGTGAGGTGGAGTCCAGGTTCTGCCGGAGACAGAGTCCTCTGATCTCCACCTCTCCCAGATAGCCGCCCCATCCCAGTCATGATGCATCTGTCACTACTGTGAGATCTGGTTGAGGAAGGGAGAGGGGTCTCTTAAATTTCTCCTTTTTGAGGAAGTAGTTAAGGGATCAGAGATCTATGATAGGACAAAGGCCGTTGTCCTTTTTCGTGACCAAAAAGTAGCCTAGCCATTCCCAGAAAAGCCAGACATTCTCAGCCAGGTATGGTGTCTGTGAGGCACCGTCAAAGAAACCACTCTGCCCAGCTAGTCGGTTGTGTCCAAGCCACAGATTATAGTGAACTTTGTCTCTCCCATCTGTTACTACTTGGGAGAGAATGGCCCGGGCCTCCTCTGGGACCTGTGGCAGCACTTGTGCAACCGTTTTCCACAGCATGTGGGAATAACCACCCAATAAGCAAGCAGTGTTCACTGACCGCAATGAAAGGCAGGTGGAAGTAAACATTTTCTTTCCCAAGCTATCCTGCCTCTTGGATTCCCTGTCAAGGAAAGCGGCAGGGAACACGCCATGGGAAGTGGAGGCTTGGGCCACCAAGCTCTCAGGGATAAGGTGTTGGGTGAGAAAATGTGGGTCACCTGGAGCGGGGCGGTGGGAAATCATCCTATTCACAGGAGCCCTTTTGCTGGGTTTGGACCAGGTCCCCCAGAAGGACGTCGGTGAGGGCTTTCTTGAATGGAAGTAGGGGCTCAGAGGAGACTCCCGGTTGCAGCATCTCCATCAAGATGTTAGTCTGGACGGCCACCGCGGGCAACTGAAGGTCGAGGACCTCAGTCGCCCTCCGCACCACCATTGCATATGTAACTCCCTCCTTTGTAGCCACGTTAGGGGAAGAAAGCATACCAGTATCTGGAAACTTGGCCAGTCAGCTAGCATCACAGAGTTCATCACACCAGTCCATATCCTGTTCATACTGGTACTCTAAAGGGTCCAGTTACCCCTCCAATTCCTCCCCAAGGACTAGCACTTTAGAATAGGGCTCAGACTCCAACCTAGGACACTGGGTCCTGTTGGCACCAGAATCAGCATCGGTCAATGTGTCTCCATGTCGTTGGGTTTCAGAATGGGGCTGGCACCAGGAGCATCAGGGCAGGACGCTCTGGCACGACCAACGCCAGTCCAGATACATGGGGGCCTATTGGAGCCGCCAGCGCAGAACCTGATGTGACCCCCGCTGACCCCACGGGGTCCTGCAGCTCAAAAATGAGGCACATGGCCTCATAGAACTGATTTGAGCGGGGAGTTGCTCCCGGAAAAATGGGGAGGCGCAGTCTCGGCCCAGGCGCAAGTTCCAAGGAACGAGGCCTCAAACGCCGATGTTCCATCGTTGTGTTGGCTGACCGTCAAGGAGAAGTCGATGAGCGCTTCGACTTCTTGTGTTTTTGTGCCTCTTACCCAAGTGCCCCAACAATCTGGAGTGGGACAAGAGGACTTCGGACTCCTGGAATGGTCTCAAGACCTTCCTCTCAAGTGGGACTGTGATTTCCGCTGAGTCACCTGCCAGGCAGCTAGCAGCTTGAGGGACTGCTCTCTCAAAGGCTTCGGGGCCATGGCCCAGCAGTTGGAGCGCGATGTGTAGTCGTGGTCATGCTCCAAACACATGAGGTGCGGGTCCACCACAGACATGGCGCGGTGACAGGCACCACAGTGTTTAAAACCGGTCCTCCTCGATTACATCCTCGACACATCAGGAGGAAACTTCAAAAAAGAACAAAAAGTTACAAAAATCCTGTCATAAACTGACAGAGTGGTAAGCTCTTCCCTCAGATCAGCATAGAAAGAAAAGAACTGACATGAGCGTGCCGAGGAAGCACCCATATAGGTGATGCGGACGTCACATTTGGCATGGATGCCAACCGACGCCACCTACTGCTAGGGGTACTGCTCACGAAAAATCTTCCGGATCCAGTCTGGGGAATTCAAAGGTAAGGAATCTGCGGCTAGATCTTTCTATCAGATTTCTCATTTTACAAGCCCTCTCACAGGCTGTAAACCACTTTGTGACATCACCCCCTCAACATATTTGGGGACAATTCCTTTGGGGATTTTAGGATCAAACGTTTCGTCTTTCCCCATTTAGTTTGTTGATGCCACCACTCATGGGTGCTCTACCCATTTCAGCCCTCTTTTTCTATAGCCAGGATTTTGGCTCAAAAAAATTTACACAAATGTTTGACTAAAGTCAATAGTAGATTTCTTTGTGGAATCACCTATTGAGAGTGGAAGTCGTGTATCCCACTGCTGAATCATCAATGTAGGAAGCTGGCTTTTTATGTAGTGAACCAATGTAGGGGTACACCATGCATACAAGTTCAAACGACCCTTATTGGTTTACAGGGGCTTACTTTAATAATCACAAGTGCTCCATTTGTGGTAGTGTGGTCGAGCAGCTTAGTCTTATCAGAGAGGAGTGTTAAGCATTTGTTTCATACACAGAGTCAATAAATGACACTCAAAAAGTAATCTAAAACTAATGTAAAAAAATAGATTTTTATATCATTTTAGACACCAAGATCATCGAAATCAGATAAGTACTTTCGGAGATAGTGCTTTTTACAGTAAAATGCTCAAATAACGGTTTTTGGAGGCATGAGCCTTCAACGTGGTAATTTTATCCTATGGGAGAAACATACACTGCATACATATACTTGTGAACGTTTATTGGCACTTAAGGTGCTTAGGGTCCAAGAAACCACCAGCAGTTCGGTTTTACCAGTCCTAGTGAGTCCAGATGCAGAGGTGCGGGTTGCATTGGTAGTCTTGAGCGCTACGCATTAAAGTCAATGGCAGGGTACCGCTAAAAGAAAGGAGACTTGGGGACAAGTCCAGCAAAACCCAAAGGGGGGGGGGGGGGGGGCTCGGCTCTTGAGGGTTTCTGGGAGAAAGGGACACCATTGGTTTACATGAACTCAGGCGGTGGGGCTCGGGTGCAGAGGTGTTTTGTCCGGCGGGTTGCTTGAGATGGAGGCTCTCACTTTACTTGGGTGACCAGGGGAGGAGAATACAATAGAACAGCAAGGCCACTCTCAGTGTAAGCTTCGTTGATCCTGAAGTCCCTCATCGGCAGGCTGGCTGTGGTGTCCAGGCAGAACACTCAACAAGCCTTGGTTGTGCAAATGCTCCGGTACCAGGGTATTGGTGCGGTGAGGCTTCTGGAGGGTCTAGGATCTCGAAACTTGCTGGAGAGACAGGGCTAACCTCCTAGAACCCCTGTGACCTCCTCCTGGCGAGATGCTCCCCAGTGGTCAGCAAAATGGAGTACCAGACAAGCGTGGTCGGTGCCTGCAGATGCAGGGGAATGGCTCCTCGACCCCAAGGGAGATGCTGCTTTGTTGTTGAAGCGATGGACAATCTTCCAAGGGTTTGGGGAGGGTTTTCAGCTTCTGGACGAGTCGATCTTCGCAATTGTCACAGTGCAAGCAGCAAGGCAGGGTTTGGCAGCAATTTCTGAACATGACCTCTGTTCTCATGTCTTTGGCTCTTCTTTGCCCTTCTTCTGTTCCCAGGTAGACAAATCGGTTTTCCCGGCAACAGGGGGACCCCTAAACACTGAATTTAAAGGCATTTAGGGGAGTGTAGGGTAGTAGCCAATGGGCTACTTATTCCTAGGGTGACCACACCCCCTATATGACCACTTCCTGTGGAGTGGCAATAATCGTGACCCAGAGTTCCTAGTTTCACCAAATTCAAAATGGTGAAACCCTTCGACCGTCCACTTCAGGTGGGCTACCTAAGTGCGTCGGGTATGCCCAGACGTGGGTCCCGGGCTCACTGTGCCACTGGATTCAAGCTATCCTGGCTGATGAGGGGTGAAACCCCGAAACCGGTCCTAGGATGCTCGTTTCCAGTCCAAGTAGGACCTGGCTTGGCAGTTCGGGCTGGACTGTTCCCACAAGGAACAGGGTCAAGACTGATTTGCATATGGCTGGGTCCAAACTGGGGTGGGGTGGTGAGCAAAAGAATGATGGATTTAACCCAGATCCTTGTGACTGGGGGGGAATGTTTGCATTGTCCAGCATTCCGTCCATCAATTGTTTCTTTTGCATTAGCCTGAAAGTGTGACACGCCTTCTGACTATCTAATTTTACTGCCTGCTCTGGTGCCAAATGGGCCTCATGGCAGGGAGTGGCGTTCCCCTCTCCTGGGGGAAGTCAGGGTCGCATATCAAAGGTGACAGAGGCTTTGAAGCCTCTAGCCTTGATATGCTAAATTTACTAGCCATCCTGTTGGAGGAGGTGGGATCAACTTCCCCTAGACAGGCATTGTTTCAGTCATGACCTGCAAATCTCCTTTAGCATACATGAACGCTGCAAGCATCTCAGTTACCATTCCCCTAACAAGGAATTCCATATATACATTAAAGATAGTGTTGATTATGGCTAAACAAACCAGAGTTGTTTCGGGCTCAGGGGCCATTCTAAAGGGGCATGTGTTCTTCTGTTTTACTTTCTATGTTGTATTTTTCAGTTGGGCTGTAGAGAGACTACATTGCCCAGGAGTCTGTGCTGCCTCAAGTTTTAAGTCACTGACTCATAGCCCAAACAGTTTCCAGCCATTGTTATTGATGACTCATAGGAAGTTACACCGTGATTGCTGACTCACAGGCGGTTCAACGCACAAGTTACTAACTTGTGTAACGATATATCTGTAAGAGACAGTAGTTAGTGATAGATTCCTTACCTTAGAATATCCCCAGGCGTCAGGCTGGATCCGGAAAGTTTTGCGTAGCAGTACCCTTGCGCGTCGGTAGGCGGCGTCGTGCGGCTCCGCGTCCGTCGTCGGCGTCGTGATCGCCGGGATGACGTCGCGGGCAGTACTTAGGCGCCGCCCCTGCGCGCTGACGTCAGTTCTGTACACGACTTTCCGCGCCAGGAACGCAGAGCCATGCAAGAAGCTGACACAGGTGTCTGAAAAATACTAGGGCCCTGAAAGGGATGTCCTTAACCCTAGAAATCAGTTCGCAGAACGGGGAGGATGGGTGGGCGGTAGGAATCTATCACTAACTACTGTCTCTTACAGATATATCGTTACACAAGTTAGTAACTTGTGCATCTGAAAGAGACACGTTAGTGATAGATTCCTTACCTTAGAATAGATACCCCAGCAATACCAACCCCGGTGGTGGGTCTGCGAACAAAGATCAGACAAGGAAGTCCTGGAGGACAGAACGGCCAAAGAAGCCGTCCCTCCGGACCTGACTGTCAAGGCAGTAATGCTTAGTAAACGTGTGCAGCGAGGCCCACGTAGCTGCCTGACAGATAACCGGCAGCGGAACACCGCGGCCCAAGGCCGTGGTAGCAGCCGTTGCCCTGGTGGAATGGGCACGCAGCCCAACAGGAGGCTCCTTCTTAGCCAAAGAATAGCAGGTCTTGATGCACAAGGTAACCCAGCGGGAGATGGTCCTCTTGTGCACCGCCCGACCTTTTTGGCGCCCACGTAGCCAACAAAGAGCTGGTCATCCACCCGGAAGTGTTTCGTGCGGTCGATATAGAAGGAGAGCGCACGTTTTGGGTCCAGACGGTGGAGCCTCTCTTCCTCTCTGGAAGGATGCGGAGGCGGAAAGAAGGTGGGCAAAGTGATGGTCTGCCCAATGTGGAAAGCAGTAACCACCTTTGGCAAGAAGGACGGACGCGTCCGAAGAACAACCTTGTCTGGATGAACAGACAGAAAGGGAGGTTTGCAAGAAAGAGCCTGGAGCTCACTCACCCGCCGAGCGGAGGTGATGGCCACCAGAAAGGCTGCCTTTAGAGTCAGAAGACGAAGAGGACAGTTATGCAGAGGCTCAAAGGGAGCGCACATTAAAAAGGTAAGAACCAAGTTCAAGTCCCACTGAGGCATTACAAACGGAACAGGAGGGAAGAGGTGAGTAATGCCTTTTAAGAACCTGTTAACAACAGGGGACTTGAAAAGGGAGGGCTGATCAGGGAGCCTGAGGAAGGCCGAGATAGCACAAAGATAACCCTTGATGGTACCCAGGGCAGAACCCTGTTGGGCCAGAGAGAGAAGGAACAGAAGGACCTCAGAAAGAGGGGCAGAAAGGGGATCCACAGCCTTTGCTGTGCACCATGCCACAAATTTGTTCCACCTGCAGGCGTATACCACCTTAGTGGAGGGACGCCTGGCTGCCAGAATCACATCACAAACTTCGGGAGGCAAGTCGAAAGGAATCAACTGCCGCCGCTCAATCTCCACGCAAGCAGGTGTAGACTGGACAGGTTCGGGTGGAGGACCGTCCCCTGCTGCTGCGACAGAAGATCCTCCCGAAGAGGCAGACGGATCGGGGGATCTATGCTCATATTGAGTAGCTCGGGATACCAAACTCTTCGAGCCCAGTCCGGAGCCACAAGAATGACTTGGGCCCGGTCGTGCCGAAACTTCTTCAACACTCTGGGTAGAAGTGGTATAGGCGGAAAGGCGTACAACAGACCGCAACTCCACTCGCGACGAAAGCGTCGCCGAGCGAGTGCCGCCTTGGAAATTCCAACGCGCAGAACTGATGACATTGCGCGTTCTCTTCGGTGGCGAATAGATCTAACCAAGGCTCTCCCCACTGTAGAAAGAGTCCTTGCGCCACTTCCGAGTGAAGACGCCATTCGTGATCCATCATGCACCTGCGGCTGAGTTCGTCCGCCCTGGCGTTCAGAGAACCTGCCAGGTGTTGAACCATCAGGAACATGCCCTGATGTTCCAGCCATGTCCAGAGGCGCAGAGCCTCCTGACAAAGGGTCCAAGACCCCACCCCGCCCTGTTTGTTGCAGTACCACATGGCGGTGGTGTTGTCTGTGAACACCTGCACTACCTTCCCTTTGACAGAGGGAAGGAATGCCTTGAGTGCAAGCCGGATCGCCCGGAGCTCCAGAAGGTTGATATGGAGCCGGGACTCCGCCGGAGACCAGAGGCCTCTGATCTCCGCCTCTCCCATGTGACCGCCCCATCCCAGAAGGGACGCGTCCGTCACAACTGTATGCTCTGGCTGGGGAAGGGAGAGGGATCTGCCCATGACCCATTGCCGGTTCGAGAGCCACCACTGCAACTGTTTTGCAGTCCCCTCCGAGATCTGGACGTGATCGGACAGGTTGCCCTGGTGCTGCGCCCACTGGAACTTCAGGTCCCACTGCAGAGCCCGCATATGCCATCTGGCATGATTGACCAGCAGGATGCAGGAGGCCATGAGGCCCAGCAGCCTCAGGGTCATCCGTACCGAAACCCAGGATAAAGGCCGAAAGATCGGAATCATAGCCTGAATATCCCGGACTCGCCGTTCGGGAGGATAGGCCCGAAACTGCGTCGTGTCCAGAACTGCTCCGATGAAAAGGAGCTGTGGAGAAGGAATTAGATGCGACTTCGGCACATTGATGGAGAACCCCAGCGAGTGCAGGAGTTCGGCCGTAGTCTGGAGGTGGGAGACGACTGCCTGGGACGAGCCCGCCTTCAGCAGCCAGTCGTCGAGGTAGGGGAAGACTGAAACCCCTGCCCGGCGCAGATGAGCTGCGACCACCGCCATCACTTTCGTGAACACCCGAGGGGCACTGGTAAGGCCAAAGGGGAGCACGGTGAACTGAAAATGCTCGGGGCCTACCGTGAACCGAAGGTAGCGCCGGTGGGCCGGCAGGACGGGGATGTGGAAATACGCGTCCTGCAAGTCCAACGCTACCAACCAGTCTCCAGGGTCGAGGGCAGTCAAGACCTGAGCTAGGGTGAGCATCTTGAACTTCTCCTTCCGGAGGAAGCGATTGACGTTCCGGAGGTCCAAGATAGGACGCATGTCCTCCTTGTCCTTTTTGGGCACCAGAAAGTAGTGGGAGTAGCAACCACGCCCTACTTCTGGGGTCGGAACATGCTCGATGGCCCTCTTGGTCAAGAGGGCCGTGACTTCCTTCTGTAGAAGCACCAAGTGATCCCCTGACATGCGGTGGAATTGAGGTGGCATGGCTGGGGGTGGTCTCGAAGGGGAGGGAGTAGCCCCTTCGGACAATGTCCAAGACCCACCTGTCCGAGGTGATGGGTGCGCCAGTGGGGAAGGTGATGGCGGACCCTGCCCCCTACTGGCGTGCCGTGCACCTGAAAGGAGGGACTAGGAGGGCTTGGAGGCCGCGGACGGGTTGGAGGTGGTGGCCTGACCCGCACGCTGGTTGCCCGATCCGCCACGGCGGAATCCACGTCCTCGGCCACGCGAAGACGCCTGCTGCGCGGGCCGGTGGCTGGGCTGCTGACGTGAAGGGCGCCCTACCGTGGCCACGATAGGGGCGAAAAGCAGAAGGCAGCGGAGGGCGTGTAGCAGAAAGGCCCAGGGACTTGGCAGTAGCCCGTGAGTCCTTAAAGCGCTCCAACGCATGGTCTGCTTTGGACCCAAAAAGACCGACTCCATCAAAGGGCATGTCCATGAGAGTATTCTGGACATCCCCTGAAAAACCAGTGGTTCTTAGCCAGGCGTGGCGGTCGGAGCGCCACCGTCGTTGCAATCGACCTGCCCAGCGAGTCGGCGGTGTCAAGGCCACAACGGATAGTGTATTTGGCCGCATCCCTTCCTTCCGCAATGGCGCGGGAAAGCAGTGCCTGGACCTCCTCAGGGCACTGGGGCAAAACATCCGCCACCGAATCCCACAGAGAGTGGGTATATCGGCCCAAAAGACAAGCGGTGTTAACGGACCGCAAGCCAGCACTGGAGGAAGAAAACCTTTCTTCCCAAACTGATCCAGGCGTTTGGATTCCCTATCCGGAGGAGCGGTAGGGAAGGCGGTTTGGGAAGCGGAGGCTTGGACAACCAAGCTCTCAGGAGTGGGGTGGACAGAAAGAAACAGGGGTCGCCCGGAGCGGGGCGATGGCGTCGTGACACGTTCCGATCCACAGGAGCCCCTGTGTTGGGCTTGGACCAGGCGCCCAAAGAACGTCCGTGAGGGCGTCGTTAAACGGCAGCACAGTCTCCGCAGAGGAGGCTGCCGGCTGGAAGCACCTCTGTCAAGATGTTAGGCTTGACCGTCAAAGTAGGGAGCTGGAGACGTAAGGCCCCAGCAGCCCTACGCAACACCGTACCAAAATTGGCCCCCTCCTCCGTAGCCACGGGAGGAGACAGCATGCCAGTGTCAGGAGAAGTATCCAGACCACTGGCCTCCCCTAGACTCTCTGTCCAGTCCTCATCATACTGACAGTTGCGTGTCAGAGGGTCATCAGACCCTCCCAGTCCTCCTGGTCCTCCTCTGGTTCAAAATAAGGAGGAGGAGGGACATTTGGGACCCAAGGTCCCATCGGCGCCGGAGCCGGCGTCGAGCGACGTCGCTCCGGGTCCAAGTCCGGAGCCGGAAGGAACTGGGGACGACGCCGCCCGGAGCCCAGGGCGGCGTCGAGAACGGCACCGGAGACATCGGCGCCGGCGGAGGTGTCGTGAGGTCGACCGGCGTCGATGGGGGTTGTGGAGCCGGGATCGAGGCCGGGGCCGGAGCCGGAGCCGGGATCGAGGCTGGAGGCTCGGGCGACGCCGGGGCCGGAGCCGCCGGCGACGCCGGATCAACCCCATCAGGGCCCGCGGGGCCCGAAGGCGCACCGGAGGGGCCTGAAGGCCCGAAGAGGCGGGCCATGGCCGACAGGAACTCCTGTACCTTGGCCGGATCCGCCCCCGAACCCGGGAAGGGCGGGTATGACGGGGGCGACTCCACAGGCAAGTCCGGGGCCGCGGGGGCGGGGACGGTGCCGGGAGGGGCCTCAGCCGAGTCGCGAGACCGGCGAGGCGAAGTCCGAGAGCGACGATGCTTCTTGGACTTCTTGTGTCGAGACTTACCGGACGAAGAAGACTTCGACGCCGACGACCGGTGTGCACTCCGCGAGCGACCCCTGGACCTCTCACGCGACCGGGGCTTCCGCGGAGCCGAATGCCGGGCCTCGAGGAGCTTTCGAGACCGCTCTCGCAAAGCCTTCGGGTTGAGGGCCTGGCATTCGGGACAAGACTCGGTGTCGTGGCCTCGGCCGAGGCAGAAGAGACACTCCCAATGCGGGTCGGTGACGGACATCATCCGCGCACAGGCGCCGCATCGCTTGAAGCCGGGCATCCCTACGACACCTGAAAGCTGGAAAAACACAGTGAAAAATCACCAAAAAGTATGGTCAAAAATTGACCAGGGCACTGCTCTTCCCGGATCTGCGCTTACTGGCGCGGAAAAGAAGAACTGACGTCAGCGCGCAGGGGCGGCGCCTAAGTACTGCCCGCGACGTCATCCCGGCGATCACGACGCCGACGACGGACGCGGAGCCGCACGACGCCGCCTACCGACGCGCAAGGGTACTGCTACGCAAAACTTTCCCGGATCCAGCCTGACGCCTGGGGATATTCTAAGGTAAGGAATCTATCACTAACGTGTCTCTTTCAGATATTAGGTGAGACTGCTCTATAAATAGGACTGTCCCCCATCTTCCTTGCTTGTTATTCTTAAACGTCAGCAGGACCAGTCAAAGCCATGGAGAACTCTCAAATCCTGAGATAAGCACAAAACCGAGTGAGCAGGGTCCCGTCAGCCTCTTTGCGGAACAAGAACGAGTGATCAGGAAGCTGCAGCATCAGAAGCAGTAGAGAACTTCAACGCGGCTCCAAGATTCTACCAAGAATGCCACTTCGGTCGGAGCAGTGGGAGAGTCTTCACCCGGATGAGCCTGCACAGTTGGTGGCAAGTCAAACAGCGACAACCCACGCTGGCACAAACAAAAGGCAAGTGTGGCTCAGCTTTCGTACAAATCTTGTTGGCAAAAAGGGCAGGTGGGCCCTGCTAAAGACTTGCTTAGATATTTTTGTTCCAAATAAACAAAGCATTAGTGCGGAGTGAGGAAAGTTCGTTTTAATCAAAGATTGAACAATCTTGTAGACTGTGCAAATAACAGTAATACTGAATGACAGAACTCCACTATTAGCATACAGGAGTAAAAAATACTTGTCAGATCACCTGCCTTTTGTCCCTCAACAGGAAAAGGGAGAGTAAAAGAGGTTTCCTGTGCCATTTCAGCAACTAAGAGTCATGGGGAAAATCCATCCACATTAAAGGCTAATAGAACAGGTTCAGCTGAACTCCTTTCCTTTTCAGGTAAGGTGGTATTCATCACAGGTCTGGATACTAGTGAAGTACTAATAAGGCAATTGCAGTGATTGATAGAGTGACTTTGTTGTGTTTCCAGATCTCCCTCCCAGCTGTCCCCTTCCTTTTTCTTTCCTCACTTGATCCTTCCAACTGTCTGTACTTAAATGGCAAGCAGCAGTTGGGAAGATCGGGAGGTGGACCCACTTGTGCATCGCCTTGATCCTGAGGAGTTTGTCTGGCTGACAGTTTCTGGTCTCAGAGCGTAGGGGGTCAGAAACTTGTTTGTGTTGGCAGGCTGGATGATCAGAGTTAGCCAGTGCATTCTGTGAACAGGAGGTACCTCCGAGTGCATTTCTAAATCCAATACTGGCATCAGTACGGATTTATTGAGGCAAGATGTTTGATACCAAACATCAGTATTTTCAGTGAAGCCATTATGTAGCTGCATAACTCGGTGGGGTGTGGAATTCCTATAGCCAGACTCCCAGGACATATTATTTGGGGTCAAGGACAACAAGTCTTCATTTTTATTTTGTCCTTGGGGCAAGTAGGCCTAAGCCCCTGCAGCACAAACTCTTTGGCTCTCAGTTTACAGTACGACATTATGAATCAGACAAAGGCATTATCTGCAGCTAAGTTAATATTTGTGTCCATATGTTAATGCTGTTCAAACTTGTATTTATGGTTCATTAATACAAAGCCTTTCTTATTAGGCTGAGCACTCTAAGGAAATGTTGTAAGCTCGGACTGCACTTCTGATTGTGGTTCCAGTGTAAACATGTGTGCATGAGTTTCCAAAGTTTAACAATATGAGGCTATGTACAATGCTCCCAGAATGTGCTCTAATTAGATACAAATATCTGCAGAAGCTTTAAAGTAAGACTGATGATCCTTTGCTTGCAAAACAAAACATTCAGAAAAGAAATGCAACGAGGAAAAAACATGTCTTTGAAGCATCCATCATTTAGTAAAATGTGTTGATGCATGCATTTCCCAAAAATATTCATAATGGAAAATATGTGCAACCAGTTTAAACAAGATAATGGGAAACATGAAAATAAACAAGCATTGGCAAAGCCAATCGGTCTGATATTGGTGGTCACCTTTTTGGTTTTGTCAATGCGTATCTTGTTTTGGTATCGTTTTTGTAAAACTTTGTGGCAGCTGCCGGGCCCTCACCATTATAACAAACATTGGCAAAAGGAAATAATATTTTTTGGGTCTCAAAAATCAAACATTGCCACAGTAGTCCCCGGCACTGAACAAAACTACTTTGTGTGCAGATATGCTCCTTGTAAGAGAGCAGAACCCAGTCGATGGATAGAGGTAAAATTGTACATTTTTTTAATGGTCTTGGTTAACTACAGACTTAATTAGGGACCCAATTCTCAAAAAACGTCACAAAGTTGCACCCATGGTATATGTCCTTGCATTAGTGCAGATTTACAGCTTTCATGAATTCACAAGAATTTACAGAAGTAGGCCAGGAAATCGGACTCCTAGAAAACATAAGTGAGCTGCTTTTTAGCATGAGCAAATATGCAAGTATAGATTTGCTCATGCGAAAATCTGTTGAGCATTTGCAAGTTTACTTTATCTCCAATCACTTTTTCACAACCCTCGAAGAAGTTTTACTTCTGCCATTGTTAGGAGTAAATTTCCACCCTTTTGTCAGGAGTACATTTCCAACCTCTCTCAATATGGGAAAAGATCTGGCAAAAACCCTTAAAACATGCAATTTAGTAGGTTTGCAAAGACTCAAAAGAGCATTCCAAACCTGGAACCTTGCTTAACGTTGCCTCCAGCCCAGTATGTAGATCTGTGGAAAGCTAGCAATTTCCTTATTTTGCTACAATTCAAACCCCACTATAGTATGAGCCCTGGCATAATCAGAAGGGCTGATAAATCTTTTATATAATGAAATTGCTGCCATAATTTGCAGCTGCACTACGTGGCACCAAAGGGGAAAGTGGATTTTTTTTTTTTACAGGACAAGTAGATTTATGAAGCAACCTGGCTCACGGGCAAGTAGATATTTTACTAAATTCCACGCCCCTGAACATGTAATGACCAGTACATACCTTTAACATGGCTTCCTAATCACTTGCAATTTCCAGCAATGGAACTGATCATCACAGGCCTATCTGCTCATGCAGATGTGCCCCCACAGGGACTATAATGCACCCTGGCTTAGGACTCCAAGGCCTGCTGAAGGGGAGACTTTGGTATAGGGCATGCAGTGTAGCGTTTTGAGACCCTCAAAGGCGATTTGAGGTGCTCTATAAATCATTGACTGAATGTACTTGGGCATTGCACACGGAGTGGAGAATGCTGTGTTTTCAAAAATGATTTGCACCAATCCACACATCCTGCAATGGCAGTCTGCATCCCATTTGAGTGTGGGTCCCTTAGGGTGGCATAATACATGCTGCAGCTCTTAGGGACCCTCTTTAGTATCTATGCCCTGGATACCAGGTGTACCATTTACCAGGAACTTACAGGGGTGCTAAAGTCCTTGCGGCACCCTCTTTGGTGGGGCGATACTGTTCGCTCCTTCTAGGAACCTTTTGATTACTTGTGAAGTGAAGAAGCTCTTCCCTGTGTGGCCTCTTGTATATGCTACAATTGCTGTTAAGTGGCCCTGCAGTGATGTGTAGGTTAATTTACTGTGCAATAGACTTGAAGTACTGCAGAAGTCTTTTCTCTTGTTATCTTTTGAGAAAAACCTTCATTGTGGCACCATAGAGAGTATCCTTTCCACTTCGCTGTGTATCATTTTCTAGTGGTCGGCTTTCTTGCTTCTCGTAGAACTGCAATTGTGCTTTCTGGTAGCTTTAGGTGTGCAAGTTCTATGTCCTCAGGAGCCATGCTGCGAGGCTCAGGCTCTCTGGTTCTGGGTGAAGTACTTTTCATTGTTAGTAAGTCTTGTCTTTTTGGCAATTTGTAATTGATCCTTCAGATCTCTCCATTATCTCTGAGAACCAGGTCTGACTCGCCCATTGTGGGGCAATGAGGATCATTGTCATGTGGCTGATCTTGCATTTGTTGATCACCCTGTGGAGTAGTGGTATCGGGGGGGGGGGGGGGAGAGAAGAGAAGCGTAAGCAAATATCCCTGACCAGTCTATCCATAGCGCATTCCTCCGGGACTGATTGCAAGGTTGCCTGGATGCGAAGCGTTGGCATTTTGCATTGTGGGGTGTTGCAAAGAGGTCGACTTTCAGAGTTCCCCATTTGTGAAAGATCTTGATGAGTTCTGCTTGATTCAGTTCCCACTCGTGGGACGACGATGCTCGTCTGCTCAGCCGATCTGCTTCTATATTGTCCTTTCCTGGCAGGTGTATTGCTAGGTCTATGTTCCGTGGGATTGCCCATGTCCAGAGTTGCTGAGCTAGAGTCAAAAGTGCCACTGATTGCGTTCCTCCTAGCTTATGTAAAACATGGTGGTTGTGTTGTCTGTTTGTATCAGACCTGTCCTTCCATAGAGCTCTTTCTGAAAGGCTTTTAAGGCTAGGAACGCCGTTTTTAACCCTAGGATGTTGATGTGCTGAAGAGCATCCT
Source organism: Calotriton arnoldi (assembly GCA_963921515.1). Lineage (NCBI taxonomy): Eukaryota > Metazoa > Chordata > Amphibia > Caudata > Salamandridae > Calotriton > Calotriton arnoldi. The sequence continues at coordinate 21,014 of CAWUFW010023969.1, read as the reverse complement.
GCTGTGTCCACAATCCCCTTACTTTGAGGTTGTTCAAATGCGCTCCCCATCCCATCTGAGGCATCTGTCGTTATGGTCACTGTCTGAGTTGGTTGTGTAAAAAAGTCTCCCTTGCGACACGTTTGTTGCGTTCCACCTTGCTATTTCCTGCTGTATTCTTTGTGTGACAACCACTAGATCTTCCGAACTCCCTGTTGCCTGTGACCATTGTGCTTAAAGCCATTCTTAGAATGGTCTCATGTGTAGGCGAATGTTGGGAATTAAGTGAATACATGAAGCAATCATTCCTAGCAGCTTCCCCACTGTCCTCAGTGTCAGAGCTTGCCCCTGTCAGTATAGCGGTGTTTCCTTCAGTAGGGCTATTGTTCGTTTTTCGCTTGGGAACATCTTCCCCAATATTGCATCTATCCTTGCTCCCAAGAACACCCTTTCTTGTTCTGGCTCTGGGGAAGATTTCTCCCAGTGTATGGAAAACCCAAGCTGGACTAGTGTCTCTATTACTTACTGTATATGTCATTTGCAGAGTCTGTACGAGCTTGCTCTTACTAACCAGTCAGTTAGCTCTATGCAGTGGTACATGTTCTATAGCTTCTTTCGCTTGTAGTAGCCGAGTAGCTTCTGTTTTTAAATGTACATTCCTCTTTAGGCGTTTGTTTTGAGGTGGTTTGATTAGCTCTATGCAGTAACCGTACTGTATTATGTTTAAGATCCATTTGTCTGAAGTGATCTCTCCCCATTTGTGGATGAAGTAATTTAATCTGCCTCCTACTAGTGTAGAATGTTGGAATAACTGTTTGACGTCCTTGTCCCATTGCGGGCACACTCAGTGATGTGTGTGTGTGTGTAGTGTTTGGAATGCAGTCACTTTGTTGTTGTGGGTGCTCCCCCTCTCAGCGAAATGCCTCTTTTCCCAGATCCAGCACTCTTGGTAGCATAGGAAGAATTGGTTCCTTGATTGTGTAGGCATTAAAGTCTTGAGCAGAAAACATGATTGGGGTTTTTCTTCCTCTCGCTGTACTCCATAGGCATCTGCTGCCTTCTTGATAACTTGGTTGTACAGACCGATGTCGTCTGGCGGTGAAGGCCTCGAAGGTATTGACAGCTTCTTCTGGAGAGTCTGCGTCGAGGTCTTGCCATTGTAGCTCTTGAACTTCTGAGGTTTCTGAGCCCAAGTAAGTCTGCTTTTCTTCCCCAAAAAAAGAAGTCTTCTTGCCCCTCGAGCGGTTTGGGGGTCGTCGGAGAATGCAACTCCTCCTCGATGGTGCACGCAAGTGGTACTGCTCTCACAAGTTTCTGGATCCAGCCCGACGCCTGGGAATTTCTACCGTAAGGAATCTGCAGCTAGAAGTCTCTATCAGATAACCTTTGACTACATCTGTTCCCTTCGGGGACACCATAATAAAACTAGCTTGGCACTAGCCAATGAACGTCACAACTTCTTAATTTATTGCTCTTTCAACTGCCTTGTCCATCACACTAGTGCTTTCACACCTTTATCCTTTCAGACACACTGAAAACTACAAACACATGACACTAGAATCCGTTTCAAGCACAAAAAGGAAAAAACGGTCTCAGGTGAATTTTCACTGACATTATTCCTGCCACCAATGTGCGACAGAAAAATGTACAACTAACGAGTCTAAGGCAAGGCATACGTTATTGAGGAATTTTTTAATTCTATAATAATTTACTATATCAGCCTATGTGGCGTATGTTTACGATATATAAATTAGTATTGGTTTCTTTGGGTCAACTGTAATTTTTTAAAAAGAATAAGATGTGAAACTTAAAGAATTGCTTACGAGGTGGAAGTGAGGCCGTTGTTTTGGATGATGGGGTCAAAGGCGCGGATTAACCTCTTCTAATAAAGCCCAGAACATCCAACTAGAAAAACTACAGGTTATACCCAGGAACAATTCCTGTTTTGGGATTTTGAGGCATTTTGTCATTTGACAACTACCTAAATATCTTCAAAGACTGAAAGTTTGAAAGTCACGTAGGGAAGAGAGAGGCCCATTTAACTGTGCCTACATCCTTCACTCGCCCCAAGTGCCATTATGTGCAGTCACCATAGGTGGTGTCATACAAGGTGATAAGGGGATGTTATAATTGAACGGAGTCTCCTGCGTGGTATAAAGCCACAGAAAAATACACTCACTGCCTGGCTTTTACTCAACCTATCTGTGCACCTGGAATTAAGCCAACACTCCCACCTAGGTCCAAGTCAGAACCAGCACAGCACAACGCCGTTCACAGGCATGATACAGTGTACAGTCCAATGGCAAACAGATTTGGACTCTGGCACTGAAAACATTGTTGGGGGGTGTATATTTTTTTTTAACTACACATTTGAGCAACAATAAGATCTTTAATGGGGACAAGCTGCAGTGTCATGAAATAAAACATTTTTGGGTCTACTTAAAAAAAAAAAGTTACGTTACAGAAACAGTTTCACCTGCACACACAGGGATGGTGAAATTCAATATCTCCCATTCTTTTGTCTTGTACAAATGAGACCCGTCTTGGTTGTTCTAATTTAAAAAAAAAAAAAGCTCACCTGTCACATTCCTTAGGCCCAGTATGGATTAGATTTCTGGCACGCTCCATAATAACAGTGCTAACTTCTACCGAAACGCTTCCTGGAGGTCAACACTTCCGCGTTTTCGTGGCGCAAAGGCTGAATAAGACCTTGTAAGGTGGATATGATTTCAGTACAAGCCCCAAAAAAAAAAAAAAAAAAAAAAACTGGGAGAAAAGGGGACATGCCCCGCGTGATAAAATGGCTGCCTCTTGTACAAAGTGTGGAAATGTGCACACCACCCTCTCCTCTGTCTCCCACACTGCCTCCCTTAGATGTAGTGCTGCCTGTGAACACAACACATTGAATTTAAAAACAAAAGCTTTAGTGGGATTGTAAATTACATTACAGATTCTGAAGCAAAATAAATACAAAAGCATTTTCTATTTACAGATTTTCCATATTTAGTTTGTCTTTAAAAGCATATAATAAGGGGGAAAAGTATGCGAATATTTCTTGCTCGAGAGGCAAAGATGGTCCGAGATACTGCATGCATGTTTCTCATAGCCAAGCTTTTCAGCACAGAAAGAGTGAGATGAGAAGGTAGGAACTGAGTGTTCCAGCAGTCCATCGCGCTGAAGGGTGACAGTGTAATTGCCAGTTTGGGCACAATTGGAGTATGTCAAGTGAAGGGACACATGTCAAAATAAAAAACATACAAAACAGAGCCAGGAGTCATTTGCTAGAGATCAAGTATAAACCATTCAAAGAGCATCTAAAATGTCTGTATTCTTGCTGAAAATAGTACTATCCATCAAGGTTTTAAAATCTATAAGTCTTTTATATTTTTTGCAGCCACTCGTGATTTAAAGCTTTCGGAAAACTGCAGGAATATAGCAGGCCTGGAGTAAAATTCATGTGTGGTCTCCACAGAACCACTGGTACCGTCCATCGCTCTACTCATGGAATAGGCTAAACAAATATTGCCAACAGCTCACTTCAGCATGGGAGAGGCAAAGAAGTTTCCAGGACGGCCAATGCTGGTCACAGACTTGCTTTTGCTCCCAAACCTAAACAAGAGGAAAGCAAGCAGAATAACTGAGAATGCGTGTACACAACACTTTTCAAAGTATCCTCTTGGAAAAGGTACCCAAGAGCACACCAGCTAATAATTCAAGAGAAAAATAAAAGGAGAGTATTCCTTGAGAGGAAGGTATACATAGGTATAAGTACCAACACTTCCTACTGTTACTGCACAGAGCAAGTTGATCTTCTGTGAGGAACTGCTGAACAAGCTAGCTTCTCACCCACAGGCAAAGGAAGATAACTGTTCTTCGACAGAGGATAGACTAATAACAATGGACAAGAAACTTACTTGGGTGTGGTTTTGCCAAGGGTCGACCGGACTCTCTGGGACAATGAGCTGGACGAGGGGGTCTTGGAGAGTTGCAGCTCCGGGGTAGTTATTGGTCCAAACAGGCTCCCTAAAAGATAAATAGACCAAAAATAAACACCCTAACCAGGAAAACAAAGACTGGTGAAAACGAACGACGGTACTGCAGCACAACCATCAAAAACAAAGCAGGATACTTGTCCAGGCTTCAACCACTGGTGAAATATTGCAGACAGCAAAAACAATTAGCACATTGATTGAAATATTATGCGGACGAGCTAGGCAAAATCTTCATAATGCATTCTGTAACTTGTGGGTTGGTCTTAAAGTCCCTATGACCATAATTATTTGTACTGACAATGAGCAGAGAACAGCCGATAAATTACCGCTGGATGAGATTAATTTGAGCTTTCAACCCTATACTTTTTCTGATTTCTTTTCTTCAGAGGCAAGATATGGCCACTGGTGTGCAAATGAAACTGTCCAGCCAGCAAGTTATTGCACAAGTTACTAACTTGTGTAACGATATATCTGTAAGAGACAGTAGTTAGTGATAGATTCCTTACCTTAGAATATCCCCAGGCGTCAGGCTAGATCCGGAAAGTTTTGCGTAGCAGTACCCTTGCGCGTCGGTAGGCGGCGTCGTGCGGCTCCGCGTCCGTCGTCGGCGTCGTGATCGCCGGGATGACGTCGCGGGCAGTACTTAGGCGCCGCCCCTGCGCGCTGACGTCAGTTCTGTACACGACTTTCCGCGCCAGGAACGCAGAGCCATGCAAGAAGCTGACACAGGTGTCTGAAAAATACTAGGGCCCTGAAAGGGATGTCCTTAACCCTAGAAATCAGTTCGCAGAACGGGGAGGATGGGTGGGCGGTAAGGAATCTATCACTAACTACTGTCTCTTACAGATATATCGTTACACAAGTTAGTAACTTGTGCATCTGAAAGAGACACGTTAGTGATAGATTCCTTACCTTAGAATAGATACCCCAGCAATACCAACCCCGGTGGTGGGTCTGCGAACAAAGATCAGACAAGGAAGTCCTGGAGGACAGAACGGCCAAAGAAGCCGTCCCTCCGGACCTGACTGTCAAGGCAGTAATGCTTTGTAAACGTGTGCAGCGAGGCCCACGTAGCTGCCTGACAGATAACCGGCAGCGGAACACCGCGGCCCAAGGCCGTGGTAGCAGCCGTTGCCCTGGTGGAATGGGCACGCAGCCCAACAGGAGGCTCCTTCTTAGCCAAAGAATAGCAGGTTTTGATGCACAAGGTAACCCAGCGGGAGATGGTCCTCTTGTGCACCGCCCGACTCTTTTGGCGCCCACGTAGCCAACAAAGAGCTGGTCATCCACCCGGAAGTGTTTTGTGCGGTCAATATAGAAAGAGAGCGCACGTTTTGGGTCCAGACGGTGGAGCCTCTCTTCCTCTCTGGAAGGATGCGGAGGCGGAAAGAAGGTGGGCAAAGTGATGGTCTGCCCAATGTGGAAAGCAGTAACCACCTTTGGCAAGAAGGACGGACGCGTCCGAAGAACAACTTTGTCTGGATGAACAGACAGAAAGGGAGGTTTGCAAGATAGAGCCTGGAGCTCACTCACCCGCCGAGCGGAGGTGATGGCCACCAGAAAGGCTGTCTTCAGAGTCAGAAGACGAAGAGGACAGTTATGCAGAGAGCTCAAAGGGAGCGCACATTAAAAGGTAAGAACCAAGTTCAAGTCCCACTGAGGCATTACAAACGGAACAGGAGGGAAGAGGTGAGTAATGCCTTTTAAGAACCTGTTAACAACAGGGGACTTGAAAAGGGAGGGCTGATCAGGGAGCCTGAGGAAGGCCGAGATAGCACAAAGATAACCCTTGATGGTACCCAGGGCAGAACCCTGTTGGGCCAGAGAGAGAAGGAACAGAAGGACCTCAGAAAGAGGGGCAGAAAGGGGATCCACAGCCTTTGCTGTGCACCATGCCACAAATTTGTTCCACCTGCAGGCGTATACCACCTTAGTGGAGGGACGCCTGGCTGCCAGAATCACATCACAAACTTCGGGAGGCAAGTTGAAAGGAATCAACTGCCGCCGCTCAATCTCCACGCAAGCAGGTGTAGACTGGACAGGTTCGGGTGGAGGACCGTCCCCTGCTGCTGCGACAGAAGATCCTCCCGAAGAGGCAGACGGATCGGGGGATCTATGCTGATATTGAGTAGCTCGGGATACCAAACTCTTCGAGCCCAGTCCGGAGCCACAAGAATGACTTGGGCCCGGTCGTGCCGAATCTTCTTCAACACTCTGGGTAGAAGTGGTATAGGCGGAAAGGCGTACAACAGACCGCAACTCCACTCGCGACGAAAAGCGTCGCCGAGCGAGTGCCGCCTTGGAAATTCCAACGCGCAGAACTGATGACATTGCGCGTTCTCTTCGATGGCGAATAGATCTAACCAAGGCTCTCCCCATTGTAGAAAGAGTCCTTGCGCCACTTCCGAGTGAAGACGCCATTCGTGATCCATCATGCACCTGCGGCTGAGTTCGTCCGCCCTGGCGTTTAGAGAACCTGCCAGGTGTTGAACCATCAGGAACATGCCCTGATGTTCCAGCCATGTCCAGAGGCGCAGAGCCTCCTGACAAAGGGTCCAAGACCCCACCCCGCCCTGTTTGTTGCAGTACCACATGGCGGTGGTGTTGTCTGTGAACACCTGCACTACCTTCCCTTTGACAGAGGGAAGGAATGCCTTGAGTGCAAGCCGGATCGCCCGGAGCTCCAGAAGGTTGATATGGAGCCGGGACTCCGCCGGAGACCAGAGGCCTCTGATCTCCGCCTCTCCCATGTGACCGCCCCATCCCAGAAGGGACGCGTCCGTCACAACTGTATGCTCTGGCTGGGGAAGGGAGAGGGATCTGCCCATGACCCATTGCCGGTTCGAGAGCCACCACTGCAACTGTTTTGCAGTCCCCTCCGAGATCTGGACGTGATCGGACAGGTTGCCCTGGTGCTGCGCCCACTGGAACTTCAGGTCCCACTGCAGAGCCCGCACATGCCATCTGGCATGATTGACCAGCAGGATGCAGGAGGCCATGAGGCCCAGCAGCCTCAGGGTTATCCGTACCGAAACCCAGGATAAAGGCCGAAAGATCGGAATCATAGCCTGAATATCCCGGACTCGCCGTTCGGGAGGATAGGCCCGAAACTGCGTCGTGTCCAGAACTGCTCCGATGAAAAGGAGCTGTGGAGAAGGAATTAGATGCGACTTCGGCACATTGATGGAGAACCCCAGCGAGTGCAGGAGTTCGGCCGTAGTCTGGAGGTGGGAGACGACTGCCTGGGACGAGCCCGCCTTCAGCAGCCAGTCGTCGAGGTAGGGGAAGACTGAAACCCCTGCCCGGCGCAGATGAGCTGCGACCACCGCCATCACTTTCGTGAACACCCGAGGGGCACTGGTAAGGCCAAAGGGGAGCACGGTGAACTGAAAATGCTCGGGGCCTACCGTGAACCGAAGGTAACGCCGGTGGGCCGGCAGGACGGGGATGTGGAAATACGCGTCCTGCAAGTCCAACGCTACCAACCAGTCTCCAGGGTCGAGGGCAGTCAAGACCTGAGCTAGGGTGAGCATCTTGAACTTCTCCTTCCGGAGGAAGCGATTGACGTTCCGGAGGTCCAAGATAGGACGCATGTCCTCCTTGTCCTTTTTGGGCACCAGAAAGTAGTGGGAGTAGCAACCACGCCCTACTTCTGGGGTCGGAACATGCTCGATGGCCCTCTTGGTCAAGAGGGCCGTGACTTCCTTCTGTAGAAGCACCAAGTGATCCCCTGACATGCGGTGGAATTGAGGTGGCATGGCTGGGGGTGGTCTCGAAGGGGAGGGAGTAGCCCCTTCGGACAATGTCCAAGACCCACCTGTCCGAGGTGATGGTGCGCCAGTGGGGAAGGTGATGGCGGACCCTGCCCCTACTGGCGTGCCGTGCACCTGAAAGGAGGGACTAGGAGGGCTTGGAGGCCGCGGACGGGTTGGAGGTGGTGGCCTGACCCGCACGCTGGTTGCCCGATCCGCCACGGCGGAATCCACGTCCTCGGCCACGCGAAGACGCCTGCTGCGCGGGCCGGTGGCTGGGCTGCCGACGTGAAGGGGCGCCCCTACCGTGGCCACGATAGGGGCGAAAAGCAGAAGGCAGCGGAGGGCGTGTAGCAGAAAGGCCCAGGGACTTTGCAGTAGCCCGTGAGTCCTTAAAGCGCTCCAACGCATGGTCTGCTTTGGACCCAAAAAGACCGACTCCATCAAAGGGCATGTCCATGAGAGTATTCTGGACATCCCCTGAAAAACCAGTGGTTCTCAGCCAGGCGTGGCGCCGGAGCGCCACCGTCGTTGCAATCGACCTGCCCAGCGAGTCGGCGGTGTCAAGGCCACAACGGATAGTGTATTTGGCCGCATCCCTTCCTTCCGCAATGGCGCGGGAAAGCAGTGCCTGGACCTCCTCAGGGCACTGGGGCAAAACATCCGCCACCGAATCCCACAGGGAGTGGGTATATCGGCCCAAAAGACAAGCGGTGTTAACGGACCGCAAGCCAGCACTGGAGGAAGAAAAACCTTTCTTCCCAAACTGATCCAGGCGTTTGGATTCCCTATCCGGAGGAGCGGTAGGGAAGGCGGTTTGGGAAGCGGAGGCTTGGACAACCAAGCTCTCAGGAGCGGGGTGGACAGAAAGAAACAGGGGGTCGCCCGGAGCGGGGCGATGGCGTCGTGACACGTTCCGATCCACAGGAGCCCCTGTGTTGGGCTTGGACAAGCCGGGCATCCCTACGACACCTTAAAGTTGAAAAAAAAAAACAGTGAAAAAATCACCAAAAAGTATGGTCAAAAATTGACCAGGGCACTGCTCTTCCCGGATCTGCGCTTGCTGGCGCGGAAAAAGAAGAACTGACGTCAGCGCGCAGGGGCGGCGCCTAAGTACTGCCCGCGACGTCATCCCGGCGATCACGACGCCGACGACGGACGCGGAGCCGCACGACGCCGCCTACCGACGCGCAAGGGTACTGCTACGCAAAACTTTCCGGATCCAGCCTGACGCCTGGGGATATTCTAAGGTAAGGAATCTATCACTAACGTGTCTCTTTCAGATGTATTAAGCACATCATTTAGGCGGTAAGGTGACCAATAATAATAATAAATTAAGTCTTTGTATTCAGTATTGCGAGACAAGGGAGGTAATCCAGCACTGCAAGGCTAGTCATAGATTATTGAGCTCTACTTTAAATAACATTGATGCAAGGAATGAATGTCCTTAATGCAGGAGTACTTTGCTGAGCAAAGTTTGCTTTCGGACACTATGGGGTCTTGATTTTATTTTGTTCTACTGCTGACATAGCATTGCAACTCAACTTTCATACGAGAGAGAAGTTAAACATTTCACTTTGATCTGCAGCCAGTGGTACTTCTTGGTGAGCACAATCTCACTGAAAAAGGTTTCTTTAAAAACATAAATTACTGCACACAGGGGTTCTACCTTTGAAGGATGCGCTGCCTCAAAGTACAAGAAAAGCCATTATAATTACACAGCTCAATTAGAACTGTACCTTTTATGTCCGGTGTGCCTGGTGTGTTGTAAGCATTGGTGTTTTCTATGATGTGACTTGGGTCCATGTTCTCCTGTTCCACCATCATGAACTGGCTCCAGTACTCCACAGGCAATGAAAGCAAACGCTCTATCACCTTGGGAAGAAAGCACATGGTAACAGACGCTAGAGTCCAGCTACAATTCAATGCTTGAACTCAGTAAAGTATACAAAGCAAATTTACCTTGGGCTGTCTCTTGGTATCCTGAAGGATAGTCATGGGGTCCGGGTCTGGCACAGCGTGTGCAACAAGTGTGGGGCCAAATACCCTGGCTAGGTTAGAAATATCCATCTTACAGTCTGGACTCTGGGCAACTCTAGACAAAAAACAAGCAGTTTCCTTTGAGACCACCAGAAAATCAATCCACGTTATAGTCAGCCTTGTAACAAAATAAGAAATGGCTTTTTTGAAGGTTCCACATTACAGCTCAACAGGCAAGGCCAACCCTTTCACCAGGTCCACAGATAATCAACAGAAGGCATTGAGCGCTCACCACCACACCTTTCCCATCAGCAAATTAGTGCTCACATACCTTTGTAAGTGAATCATAAGGAATGCCAAGGTATCTCTGTGTGCAGGGGGAAGTTCATCCACAGCCTGATAAATAGCAGCTATGCTGTTATCCGCGTCACTGATTTCTGTAATAGTAGAGGTTCGATAAGTCTCCCTTGTGGTGTTAAGCTCTCAGCATTGAAACGGTTTAGGTTAGTTACGGAAAAAGTTTTTTTTCTCTTCAAAACTTTTAGTTGCATTTTCCATTATACAATACAGACAACACAAGTTAATTCTACTTGACTTATCTTCTTAATGTCAGAGTTTTCAGAGGCAGTTTTTGACCATTGTAGGCTACATTTTGCATATATTTTACATCATTTTTTTTGTTACGGGCATTCTATGTACATCCATATAATTGGGTTCACAATTATAATTTTTTTTGTCTCCGCTACATTGGCTTGTCATACAGTACATTATTTTTATATTCTTTAATCTTATACTGCATTTCATTCGTAACTTCTATATTTTCTGCTCTTTATTTGTTGGGCATCTGCGACTCTTCTTCAGTACTACTCGTACGCCAGAGGTAAGTTTGAAATGGTTCCCATATGTTTTGTGGCCTAGAGCTAGGTGGGAGAAGCTCTGCATATGTGCAATTTTGCTCTTGGCAGTATGTCATATCTTTAAGCCAGTCCTTGAATTTAGGAGCTCTGCCTCTCATCTACACGCTACTCCACGTTTTGCTAGTAGCAATCCCAGCGCAACCAGTCGTTTAATTTGCCCGTCTATTTTATTCATGTATCCTAGCAGTCCCACTTCTGGAGTCAGGTCAATGTGCACTTCTGCTATTTCATTCAACGCCTTCCCTACCTCCACCCAGTATTTGGCTATCCTCGGGCACGACCATGCCAGATGCATAAAACCAGCTCTCTCCTGCCCGCACCCGTCACAAGCATCATTTGCCCTCAGTTTGAGTCCGTGAATTTTTGCCGGAGTATAATACATTCTGTGTAAACACTTAAAATGTATGATTCTTAATCTACTACTCGCTGTGATTCTCTCGGTTTGTAGGCAGCAGTACAACCACATTTCATCTGTTATAGGATGTCCCAGTTCCTGCTCCCAACCCTCCCTTGCCTTCAGACTGGTTCCCCCCTTCCTTCCAGTTAGTTGCTTTATATATGTGTGACACTGCATGGGATATCCCGCCACTCGGCAACAGATGTATGGGCAACAGCGTGGGGGGGGCTCTTCTGGAAATTCAGGTGTTGCTGCTTTAACATTTTGTCTAAGCCTAGTATATAGAAAGCAATCCATTACTGTGGGTTTGCTCTCCCCCAAAAATATATTCTCTCGCTTAAATTCTCCATTTTCGTACATGTCTCCCCATGTGTGTATGCCATGCTTTCAAAGCATACGCTTGTATATTCCTTCCTGCGTAACTGGGAGTGGCTGCTGGTGTGCCACTGGAAGTACTGGGGAGTATACCATTGGGGCTTTTGCTTTTTGCGCAATCTTTTTCCATGCATGGTTTGAGCAGGCTACTGTTTAATATCTACCGCTTGTTGCTTGTCCCTTTGTACCTAAAAACCCTGTCATGGGGTCGGGTGCCATATAGCCTTGCTCTACTGCTAGGTGCGTCATGAACTGCAGTGGCTTAAAGCACAAGTTACTAACTTGTGTTACAATATATCTGTAAGAGACCGTAGATAGTGACAGATTCCTTACCTTAGAATATCCCCAGGCGTCAGGCTGGATCCGGAAAGTTTTTGCGTAGCAGTACCCTTGCGCGTCGGTAGGCGGCGTCGTGCGGCTCCGCGTCAGTCGTCGGGATCGCCGGGATGACGTCGCGGGCAGTACTTAGACGCCGCCCCTGCGCGCTGACGTCAGTTCTGTACACGACTTTCCGCGCCAGGAACGCAGAGCCATGCAAGAAGCTGACATAGGTGTCTGAAAAATACTAGGGCCCTGAAAGGGATGTCCTTAACCCTAGAAATCTGTTCGCAGAACGGGGAGGATGGGTGGGACGGTAAGGAATCTGTCACTAACTACTGTCTCTTACAGATGTATCGTTACACAAGTTAGTAACTTGTGCATCTGAAAGAGACATGTTAGTGACAGATTCCTTACCTTAGAATAGATACCCCAGCAATACCAACCCCGGTGGTGGGTCTGCGAACAAAGATCAGACAAGGAAGTCCCGGAGGACAGAACGGCCAAAGAAGCCGTCCCTCCGGACCGGACTGTCAAGGCAGTAATGCTTGGTAAACGTGTGCAGCGAGGCCCACGTAGCTGCCTGACAGATATCCTGCAGCGGAACACCGCGGCCTAAAGCCGTGGTAGCAGCCGTTGCCCTGGTGGAATGGGCACACAGCCCAACAGGAGGCTCCTTCTTAGCCAAAGAATAGCAGGCTTTGATACACAAGGTTACCCAGCGGGAGATGGTTCTCTTGTGCACCGCCCGACCTTTTTGGCGCCCACGTAGCCAACAAAGAGCTGGTCATCCACCCGGAAGTGTTGTGTGCGGTTGATATAAAAGGAAAGCGCACGTTTTGGGTCCAGACGGTGGAGCCTCTCTGGAAGGATGCGGAGGCGGAAAGAAGGTGGGCAAAGTGATGGTCTGCCCAATGTGGAAGGCAGTAACCACCTTTGGCAAGAAGGACGGACGCGTCCGAAGAACAACCTTGTCTGGATGGACAGACAGAAAGGGAGGTTTGCATGTTAGAGCCTGGAGCTCACTCACCCGCCGAGCGGAGGTGATGGCCACCAGAAAGGCTGTCTTCAGAGTCAGAAGACGAAGAGGACAGTTATGTAGAGGCTCAAAGGGAGCGCACATGAGAAAGGTAAGAACCAAGTTCAAGTCCCACTGAGGCATCACAAACGGAACAGGAGGGAAGAGGTGTGTGATGCCTTTTAGGAACCTGTTAACAACAGGGGACTTGAAAAGGGAGGGCTAACCAGGAAGCCTGAGGAAGGCCGAAATGGCACAAAGATAGCCCTTGATGGTACCCAGGGCAGAACCCTGTTGGGCCAGAGAAAGGAGGAACAGAAGAACCTCAGAAAGAGGGGCAGAGAGGGGATTCACAGCCTTTGCTGTGCACCATGCCACAAACTTGTTCCACCTGCAGGCGTATACCACCTTAGTGGAGGGACGCCTGGCTGCCAGAATCACATCACAAACTTCGGGAGGCAAGTCGAAAGGAATCAACTGCCGCCGCTCAATCTCCACGCAAGCAGGTGGAGACTGGACAGGTTCGGGTGGAGGACCGTCCCCTGCTGCTGCGACAGAAGATCCTCCCGAAGAGGCAGACGGATCGGGGGATCGACGCTCATACTGAGTAGCTCGGGATACCAAACTCTTCGAGCCCAGTCCGGAGCCACAAGGATGACTTGGGCCCGGTCGCGCCGAATCTTCTTCAACACTCTGGGTAGAAGTGGTATAGGCGGAAAGGCATACAACAGACCGCAACTCCACTCGTGACGAAAAGCGTCGCAGAGCGAGTGCCGCCTTGGAAATTCCAACGCGCAGAACTGCTGACATTGCGCGTTCTCTTCGGTGGCGAATAGATCTAACAAAGGCTCTCATCGACTGTAGAAAGAGTCCTTGCGCCACTTCCGAGTGAAGACGCCATTCGTGATCCATCATGCACCTGCGGCTGAGTTCGTCCGCCCTGGCGTTCAGGGAACCTGCCAGGTGTTGAACCATCAGGAATATGCCCTGATGTTCCAGCCATGTCCAGAGGCGCAGAGCCTCCTGACATAGGGTCCACGACCCCACCCAGCCTTGTTTTTTGCAGTACCACATGGCGGTGGTGTTGTCTGAACACCTGCACTACCTTCCCTTTGACAGAGGGAAGGAATGCCTTGAGTGCAAGTCGGATCGCCCGGAGCTCCAGAAGGTTGATATGGAGCCGGGACTCCGCCCGGAGACCAGAGGCCTCTGATCTCCGCCTCTCCCATGTGACCGCCCCATCCCAGAAGGGACGCGTCAGTCACAACTGTGTGCTCTGGCTGGGGAAGGGAGAGGGACCTGCCCATGACCCATTGCCGGTTCGAGAGCCACCACTGCAACTGTTTTGCAGTCCCCTCCGAGATCTGGACGTGGTCGGACAGGTTGCCCTGGTGCTGCGCCCACTGGAACTTCAGGTCCCACTGCAGAGCCCGCATATGCCATCTGGCATGATCGACCAGCAGGAGGCCATGAGGCCATGAGGCCCAGCAGCCTCAGGGTCATCCGTACCGAAACCCAGGATAAAGGCTGAAAGATCGGAATCATAGCCTGAATATCCCGGACTCGCCGTTCGGGAGGATAGGCCCGAAACTGCGTCGTGTCCAGAACTGCTCCGATGAAAAGGAGCTGTGGAGAAGGAATCAGATGCGACTTCGGCACATTGATGGAGAACCCCAGCGAGTGCAGGAGTTCGGCCGTAGTCTGGAGGTGGGAGACGACTGCCTGGGACGAGCCCGCCTTCAGCAGCCAGTCGTCGAGGTAGGGGAAGACTGGAACCCCTGCCCGGCGCAGATGAGCTGCGACCACCGCCATCACTTTCGTGAACACCCGAGGGGCACTGGTAAGGCCAAAGGGGAGCACGGTGAACTGAAAATGTTCGAGGCCTACCGTGAACCGTAGGTAACGCCGGTGGGCCGGCAGGACGGGGATGTGGAAATAAGCGTCCTGCAAGTCCAACGCTACCAACCAGTCTCCAGGGTCGAGGGCAGTCAAGACCTGAGCTAGGGTGAGCATCTTGAACTTCTCCTTCCGGAGGAAGCGATTGACGTTCCGGAGGTCCAAGATAGGACGCATGTCCTCCTTGTCCTTTTTGGGCACCAGAAAGTAGTGGGAGTAGCAACCACGTCCTACTTCTGGGGTCGGAACATGCTCGATGGCCCTCTTGGCCAAGAGGGCCGTGACTTCCTTCTGTAGAAGCACCAACTGATCTCCTGACATGCGGTGGAATTGAGGTGGCATGGCTGGGTGGTCTCGAAGGGGAGGGAGTAGCCCCTTCGGACAATGTCCAAGACCCACCTGTCCGAGGTGATGGCACGCCAGTGGTGAAGGTGATGGCGGACCCTGCCCCCTACTGGCGTGCTGTGCACCTGAAAGGAAGGACTAGGAGGGCTTGGAGGCCGCGGGCGGGGTTGGTGGCCTGACCCGCACGCTGGTTGCCTGACCCGCCACGGCGGGAGCCACGTCCTCGGCCACACGAAGACGCTTGCTGCGCGGGCCGGTGGCTGGGCAGCGGACGTGACTGGGCGCCCCTTCCGTGGCCACGAAAGGGGCGAAAAGCAGAGGTTAGCGGAGGGCGCACAGCAGAAAGGCCCAGGGACTTGGCAGTAGCCCGTGAGTCCTTAAAACGCTCCAGCGCATGGTCTGCTTTGGTACCAAAAAGACCAACTCCATCAAAGGGCATGTCCATGAGTGTATTTTGGACATCACCCGAGAAACCAGTGGTCCTCAGCCAGGCGTGGCGACGCAGCGCCACCGTCGTTGCAAGCGATCTGCCCAGCGAGTCGGCGGTATCAAGGCCACAACAGATGGTGTACTTTGCCGCATCCCTTCCTTCCGCAATGGTGCGGGAAAGCAGTGTCTGGACCTCCTCAGGACACTGGGGCAAAACGAGCGTCACCGAATCCCACAGAGAGTGGGAGTATCGGCCCAAAAGGCAAGCAGTGTTGACGGCCCGCAAGCCAGTACTGGAGGAAGAAAAGGCCTTCTTCCCAAATTGATCCAGGCGTTTGGATTCCCTATCCGGAGGGGCGGTAGGGAAGGCGGTTTGGGAGGCAGAGGCTTGGACAACCAAGCTCTCGGGGGTGGGATGTTGAGAGAGAAACAAGGGGTCGCCCGGAGCAGGGCAATGGCGTCGGGCCACGTTCCTATCCACAGGAGCCCCTATGGCGGGCTTGGACCAGGTGCCCAAAAGAACGTCAGAAAGTGCATCATTAAACGGCAGCAATGGCTCCGAGGAGGTAGCTGCCGGTTGAAGCACTTCCGTCAGGAGGTTAGTCCTGACAGCCACTGTAGGCAATTGGAGGTGTAAGGCTCCAGCTGCTCTACGCAACACCGTTGCGAAATTTGCTCCCTCCTCCGTAGCCACGGAAGGAGGAGACAGCATGCCAGTGTCAGGGGAAGTGTCTAGACCACTGGCATCCCCAAGTTCCTCTGCCCAGTCCTGATCATAGTCACACTGCTGTGAGAGGGTCTTCCGACCGCTCCCAGCTCTCCTGGTCCTCCTCCGGTTGAAAATAAGGAGGAGGGGGGACGTCAGGGACCCAAGGTCTCATCGGCGCCGGAGCCGGCGTCGGTCCGACGCCGCGTCCGGAGAGAACCGGGGAACGACGCCGCCCGGAGCCCTGGACGGCGTCAGGAACGGCACCGGGCACGTCGGCGGAGGCGTTGTTAGGTCAACCAGCGTCGATGGGGGTTGCGGTACCACCGGAGCCGGGAGCGAGGCTGGTGAGACAGGCGGCGCCGGGACCGTAGTAGTCGGCGGCGCCGGGGCAACACCATCAGGGCCCGCGGGGCCCGAAGGCGCACCGGAGGGGCCTTGAGGCCCGAAGAGGCGGGCCATGGCCGACAGGAATTCCTGTATCTCGGCCGGAGTCGCCCCCGAACCCGGGAAGAACGGGTAATGCGGGGGCGGCTCCACAGGCACCTCCGGAGCCGCGGGGACGGTGCCAACAGGGGCCTCATCCGAGTCGCGAGACCGGCGAGGCGAAGTCTTAGAGCGATGGTGCTTCTTAGACTTTGTGCTTCGACTTACCCGAGGAGTGCGAAGACTTGGACTCAGACGACCGGCGAGGACTCCGCGACCGGCCACTCGACCTCTCGCGTGACCGGGGCTTGGCGCGGAGCAGACTGCCGGACCTCGAGGAGCTTTCGAGACCGCTCTCGCAAAGCCTTCGGGTGCAAGGCCCGGCAGTCGGAACACAACTTCGTGTCGCGGCCGAGACAGTAGACACTCTCCAAGTGCGGGTCTGTGATCGACATCATTCGACCACAGGCGTCGCATGGCTTGAAGCCGGGCATCCCTACCGACACCGTGGAGTCGAGATGACTTGAAGAAAACAGTGAAAAATCACCAAAAAGTCAAAAAATGACTAGGGCACTGCTCTTCCCGGATCTGCGCTTACTGGCGCGGAAAAAAGAAGAACTGACGTCAGCGCGCAGGGGCGGCGTCTAAGTACTGCCCGCGACGTCATCCCGGCGATCCAGACGCCGACGACGGACGCGGAGCCGCACGACGCCGCCTACCGATGCGCAAGGGTACTGCTACGCAAAAACTTTCCGGATCCAGCCTGATGCCTGGGGATATTCTAAGGTAAGGAATCTGTCACTAACGTGTCTCTTTCAGATCCAGTATGCAGCATATTGAGCTTGTGCGCTGAGGTAATATAGTTCAGGATCTGGAGCTTCAAAGCCCCCCTGTGCAAAAGGCAGCACAAGGGTGCTCCATTTTATACGAGGTTGTTTACCTCCCCACGCTAGTCTGATTAGTTGGCTTTTAAGTCTAACAAAAAAGGGGCGACTTGGTGTGTAAGGTACATTTATAAATAAATATAGGAATTTGGGCAGTATTACCATCTTCATTAGCGCAATGCGCCCGGCCAATGATAGCGGCATTGCAATCCATCTAGTGATGGCCTCCTCCACCGAGTTGAGAACTCTGCCATAATTTGCTTTCATTAACTCTTCCCTGTCTTTAGTAATGTTTATCCCCAGATAACGTAAGTTCTGTGTCGCACCATTGTAGTGGGAACTCCAGTGGGATCTTCGAAGTGTTTTGGGTGAGCGGGAAGATCTGCAATTTTCCCCAGTTTATTGCTATACCTGAATATGCCCCAAATTTGATGATTTCACAAATGCCATTTAATCCTATTCTGGTTCCTGTACGTATAGTGTGATGTCGTCCGCTTATAGCGAAACTAGCAGCGGTCTGGTCGGATAGTCTAGCGCATGTGCTATGTGATATTGCCGGAGCGTGGCCGCCAGCGGCTCCATTGCTATTGCAAACAACAGGGGTGACAGCGGGCACCCCGGTCTTGTGCCTCTGGATATTTCTAATGCAGGAGTGCGCGTTCAATTTACAAGCAACGATGCTCTTGGCTTATTGTATAGTAATTTCACCCATGCCAGATATCCCGGTGGGAACCCCATGTGTACCAGAACTGAGAATAAATATTCCCATTCGAGAGAATAAAATGCTTTTGTAGCATCTAAAAAAAAACGCCACTGCTTTTTCTTCCTCATCTATGTCTTGCATGACGGCGAACAGGGTACGTAAATTATGAGAGGCGGCCCTCCCCGGCACAAATCCTGCCTGGTCGGGACGAATTATTTTGTCCATCAACAGGCTTAATCGATTAGCTAGCACTTTAGCCAGAATTTTGACGTCACAGTTTATAGGGGATAGTGGCCTATACGAGTCTGTGTTAGAAGCCTTGCCTGGTTTTAAGAGCGAAACTATAAGAGCTTCTCGCATGGATTGTGGTAAAATACCTATTTGCACTGCTTCTTCATATATTTTTTTTTTAGGAATGGAACCAATATGTCTATATACATTTTGTAAAATTCAATCGTCAGCCCATCGGGCCCTGGAGCCTTTCCATTGCCCATTTGCATTATTGCTACTCTAATCTCTTCTTCCAGCTTGGCTGCCAAGAATTCTCTATGTGCGTTACTTAGCCAGGCTAGCTCTATCTTCTCAAGGTATTCCCTCGTATCTGCCCGTTTGGAGCTGCACAAAGTATATAATGCCTTGTAGTGTGCAGTGAAGAGGTTTACAATTTCCAACGTGTCTTTGCATTCTATGCCTTCCTCACTTACAAGTCCCAAGACATAATTTGTGGATTTTGGGGGGGGGGGGGAGCTCTGCTAAAGCCTTCCCCGGTCTTTAACCTTCTCCATATTTTCTAGCTTTATGGTATTTTCCACGGAATAAGCATTCCCTTTCCACTGTATCCTGATACTCTGAGCGTTTCTCTGATATTCGCCGTGGTGGCGTTTGCCTTGGTCTCCTGCAGTTGCCTTTCCTGGTCTATTAATTTAGCTTCCAGTCGAGATAGTCTTTCTGATGTCTCTCAATAAGCCTCCTGCTTTAGATATACATATGCCTCTGACTGACTTATAATGCTTCCCAGACTGTTGTTAATAAAGGGACAGTGCCTATATTATTTAAAAATTCCTCTAGATCCTGTTACAGCTCTGCTTTGAAAGCGGAGTCTAATAATGCTGTGGCAGGTAAACGCCATTCTATATATCTATTTCTAGTCTCTGGGGGAGGGGGGGGGGACCACAGTCGTATGTAAACTGGGGCGTGATCTGAATACGTGCGTGCCATATGGCGCACAGAAGTGACATGCGTCGCTAATTCTTTGGAAGTTAACCAAATGTCTAATCTAGACCAGCAACCGTGTACTGCTGATTGAAACGTTCCTTCCCTCAGGTTAGGGTGATGATTCCGCCAAACGTCTATGAGCTGATTTTCAGCCACAATCTGTTGTACCTGCTGTTGTGCTTTAGTGCAGTGGTGTGGTGTGGTTGCGGATGCGATCGATCTTGAGAAGGGCAGAGTGTTAGGTTAAAATCACCCCCCCCACCCTGCCCCCCATATTATATGCGTAGAGCCTATGTTTACTATCAGTCCCCATAGTCTAATAAAGAAATCTTCATCAGTATTAGGTCCATAGCCGTTTACCAATGTGACGGATTGTGAGGCCAGTCTACCCCATGCAATACAATAATGGCCCTGCGGATCACAATGATCCTTCCGCTACATATGGCGTGTGCTTTAATAAGTATAGCACTACCTGTCGAGTATGTTGAATACGAGGAGAATTATCTGTGCGAAGCCCATCTAGCGGCAAATGTAACCGCGTTAGACGGATTTGTATGCGTTTCCTGAATCATAGCGATGTTCACCTGATACCTATCCATATAGGACAATAGATTTCTTCTCTTACGGTGGTCACCAAGCCCTCTCACGTTCCATGTTAACAATCCCATTCCCATAACTTGATCTTTGTGGGTACTATTGCAAGTCATTACTCCTTGTTAGTATGTACATTCAATCTTTTTGTTTGTATGTGTTTAGTCTCAATTTTTGCAACTGACATGCCTCTTTTCTCTGCTTCTCTGTTGTCTAAAGCATTTCCCCTACCCCGTCCCACAACGGCCATCCCAACTTGCCGTGCAGTGGGCCCCCCCTCCCCGAACTTCTTAACAAACGTGTAAGTAACTATCATTAACATTGCCTCCTATTATTTTCGGTGTACTTCCCATTCATTATATTCAATATGTTCTCCGATTAGGTGATGCTTTTGCCGATATGAGATATTGGCCTTTAAGTGGACAAATTGTGCATTTTGCATAACAAATATGTGGCTTACTAACAACGCCGGCGACAGACCCTCATTATGAGAGTAATTAGAACAAACATTTGTCCTTCTCCACATAGTGGGAGACCTGGGGAATTCCCTTTGGGGTGTGTTTTCCAGGGGGCAAGGCTGAGCCCCCCTCGTCCAGCTTTCGCTACACAAGCGGGGGTTGTTTAATTTCAGTGCCTGGTAGTCTGTGTCCATGTTTATCCGTTTGTAGTTCTCTTGCGTTGTGCAGCAGTTCTTAGTAAATAGCTTTTTGAGGCTAGGTCTCGGCACCATCTGGGGGAGTCCGTGCGCCGGTCTTCGCCGCCTCACCCTGCTCCGATTTCTGGATCCGCTCCTTTTGTACGGCGCTCTTAAATCTTATGGATTTATTGTTCCTCCTCCTGTTGGGGCGACGATACACTGCTGGCGAGTGCTCCGTACATTTGGCTTGGCGTGTATTTGCTCCAAGGAATTCCGCCGCTTGCTGCGGAGTACTGCAGAAGTGCTGCTTGCCATTATAGGTTAGCCTCAGTCTAGCGGGATACATCATGGCATATTCTATACCCACCCGTTTCAATTTTTTTTTTTTTACTGTCAGAAATTTCTTGCGTGCTTCCTGAACAGCCAGCGTGAAGTCGGGGTATAGCAATATTGT
>CAWUFW010023968.1:0-67120 GCA_963921515.1 Calotriton arnoldi | reverse complement strand
GGTGGCGCAAGCAGTGCTGCAAGCCCACCAGTAGCATTTAATTTACTGGCCCTGGGTATATGAGATACCACTGTACAAGGGACTGGTAGGTAAATTAAAAATGCCAAACAGGTGTAGACCAATCTTACCAAGCTTACCATAGAGAGGCACATGCACTTTAGCACTGAATAGCAGTGATAAAGTGCCCAGAGTCCTAAAACCACCAACGACAGGTCAGACAAAATACAGGAGGAAGGCAAAAAGTTCTGGGATGACCCTGCAAAAAGGGCCAAGTCCAACACCAGGGATCCCTGATCCTGCGGCTGTGGCGCAGCGGTGTGATGCTGTAATATGCTGATGGTGCCGCTGTGTCTGTATGCACCCCTGTTCCTGCATGGAATGAAATGCATAACATTGTGCATTTCGGTCAGTGAAGGAACTGGCTGCAGCACTCCCACAGCAGGGTCTTTCTAAGGCTCTCCTATGAGCCTTAGAAAGTCACCACCATAGGACTCTCCGGGCAGGTCTTCATGACCTGTATTCCAATCAGAATATGGCAGGCTGACTATGGGTTTGGTGGTGTTGCAGCGGGCGCTGGCATTGCGGCCTGCTGCAACACCGGCAAACTTGTAATCAGGCCCATAGTTTCTTGTAGGTCATCCCACTTTGACCTCTCCTGAAATTCATGTGGGCTATTCTGTTGTGCGACAGGGGAGGTTCTGTGACCTAAAGAGGAAGGTGAGGGAAAGTTGAGGTGTAAGGGAAAGTAATGGAGAAGTTGGAATGGTACAGAGTGTATGGTAAGGCCTCTATTGTTCGCTGTACACCTATCTGGTTTAGAACTGCCTGTCCGGGCATGGGACTCAGGGTCTAGGTGCACACACTGAGTCCCGCAGGAATGGAGACATCTGAGGAAAAGGGCCATCCACTGCTTCACTTCCCCACTAAAGGACACTGTGGAAGGGGAGTATGTTTGGGCATGTGGGCATGAACCTGTGCACCGCTGGAGGCATCTACCTTTTATGTTTGACTTAGGGCTGTTTCTTGTCACTGTAAATTATCACACGCAATGTACAGCAATACTCTTGTGATAGCAAACTGACTCATAACAGATGTAACATCTATATTTTTAAAGCAGGGCTCTCCTTCTGCCACTTCAGTGCTAATTAGATGGCAGCAATTAACAGACAGAATGTAAAATAAACAGATGCAGATAGCATGGAAAGAAGAATTAAAACAAATTTGTGCTACGGTTGCAACTGTCTGAAACATTTAAATTGTGTGAAAGCAGGAACACAAAAATAAAACATCATAAACACCAACAGCCTGATGTACAAATGCCTTTGCAGTGGCAAAACCAGCACAACGACAGGTATGTGCGTTGTCTCTATTTGCAATTCACAATAGTGCAATGTGATTTGTAGTTGCTATTCAAAGTAGAAATGCACACATTACAATCATTTTAAAATCACAAAGGAAAGGGGATGGCAAAGGGATGTTCTCTTGCTTTGCCACTCACAGCAGAATGCACAAAAATGATTTTCATTCATTTGTGTTCACTTCTGACGTTGCAAAACACTCAGGGCCTCATTACGATGAGGCTCGGAAAGCCTCCGAACGCAACATGTGCAGTCGCATTAAAATTCAGTGGTCTGGACTGCCGACCGGAGGTCGGTCGGACCTGTATCTGCAATGGCCCTTAATGGTTAACAACAACATTTGTCCTTTATCTCTCTGTCATTCCATGTGAGCCTGACTGTGCATCATGTGACTCTTTCTGTTTTGTTTGGAAGTATATGTGTGGCGGTATGTTTGTTATGTGTGTGTGCCAGTCTGTGTGATGGGTCTCTCTGGCTTGCCTGGACATCTCTCACACAGTGTTTGGACAAAAATATTATGTCAAGAATATTGGAATATCAAAAATGTCGTCAACAGGAGTATCGAAGGTAAAAATATTGTTTGTACTGTTGTTTTTAATATTGCTGTAAAAATATCGATGGTTAATATATCTGCCACCCCTCCCCGTCAGGCTGTTGATAGACTTGGTTCGGCCGTCTGTGACTCCACACCCAGCCTGTAGTGGTTGCCGGTCCGCACTCTCACGGGTCTACTCCTCCATATTCGCATGGCCCGCTGCTCTTCCTGGTCCTGCGGCCTCCCTTGTCTCCGGTGATCCCCGCAGGCTGCACAAGTAAATGTCGTAGACCGGATCGCCGAAGAATTGGCCTCTAACGACAATGCACCCGACTGCATGGGCCCCTACTGATTGAACGGCCCATGATTATTGAACGCCTGTCTGACCTCAGGATTCCGGTTTCGACTCGAACGATGCCCGCAACCAAACCGTGATCTGAAAGGATTGTCTATTGTTTTTGATGACCCCCTTGCTCCCCAACGCAAGATTCCGAATGTTTTGGCGGCCCTGTCGCTTTCTGGGTCCCCTCTCCCCACTATTTCTCACGCACGCAACATAGAAGGTCATTTGGGTCAGCGCCCAGCTACCCGCGGCCTATCCTGGCCCTGTCTTCGCCTCTCCGCTGCCGCCTACGATCCTCCGCTCAATACACCACAAAATGGCGGTGCACGGATCTTGAGCTGTGACCCATTTGCTAATACCGGATACCCTGACTTGAACCACAGCCCATATACAGAGTGCTGGGTCCGCGCCCAACCACCTTTACGGCCGGCTATCTACCCAGTTTCCCGCCATTCTTGGCCTCACCACCGATGAGCTTCCTCTCAGGGCCCCACAAAATGGCCGTACACCAATCTCCTTCCAGATACCCCCTGAACTTCCATGCGCCTGCCCGTCTTCTTTGGGCTCCCGCTGTGTTAACGGCCGCCTGACTTAGAGACTACTGATTTACCGCTCCCTGCCTCTACGCAGCTCACTGCTACATTTTCCAGCTCTCTATCCTCACCCATATCCTGCTGCTGATTCCGCCGCACGATTTAACGATACCTGGTTTACCGCACCTGCCACTGTGCAGATCACTGCTACATTGGCATATATAAGGCATCCACTTTTCACGCTCCTCACCCTCCTCTTTGTAAACATGAGCAGGCCACGCATGCTATATTGACTTATATTATGGCATCCACGTGTCCCGCTCCTCACCCTCCTCTTTGAAAAACGTGAGCAGGCCATGCAGGGTCCGGAGTACATCACCTCGGCCAACTCTGACTCAGACATCGTGAACTTCGTCCACCAACAGGAACAGGAGCACAATCCTTTCTCCAGAAGACAGCAGCACAGACCAATAATCCTGGGCGACTCATGCCACTTTACCAGGTGAGATGATATGTGCAGGAAAACAATGTAGTTGGGATCGTGCAGCACTGAACTCCCTAAATATGCTTGGCACATACCATGACCTTGGAGTGTGCCTTAAGAAAAACACCTCTGACATTATCTGTCAGACCACTCCTCCTCCAATGGGGCAACATGCACAATGGTGAATCTATAAATAAGAATCTAAAGTATTAAGGACTAATTTACACAAACTTAAAGACTACTGAAAACTCCTACAATATGTCAACCACCCTGTAACGGCTCTCCACTGTTTATACTGTGCCCCTCTGCTCTGTTTTCAATCAATTTTCAGAATTCTATCTCACCTTTGTCTACCAACTAGACCCTTTAACATTTATTTATATTCTTTCGTTGCCTGCAACCTCTACAACTATCTATGCCTGTGATTGCTTTGTAATCTCCACTGCCCGTCTAGGCCTCCGAATGCTATTTATATTTTTATTTTATCTATGCCGTGACTTCTCTTATTATATATGCTTGTAATGCTTTACTAATTTACTGCCCTATACTCACACTTATTGCTCCCTTCCTTATTATTCTCCCACCCCTCCTCCCCTGCTATCACTCCCCCTCTCTCCTCCCTAGCACCGACTCCCCCTCCTCTCATCCCCTTGCACTGAACCCCCTACTTTTATAAGGCCTATGATGATTGTTAAATTCTTATCTGTCTCCTAACGAACGCACCGACCTGTCCCCTCTCTCTCCCCTCTTGCACTGACCCCCTTCTCTTCCCGTGCCCACTGTCACTGCGTACGTCACTGCGTACTCTTACCCCGACCCTACCTGACTTTCCCACCCGTCACCCCTCTAACGCCGACCTCGCTCTCGTCCTCCTACCCCTAATTGCCCGCACTGCCCTCTTCTCAACTCTCTCCACCACTTCACTGACCCAACATGCCCCCCTCAACCAGACCCACACCCCTCATGACTCTACTCTCTCCAAACATGGCCCTAACTCTTGGTCTATTCTCTACCCCCCAATCTCTCTAAAAACGCAAAGAAAATTTTTAAACACAAACTCCTCATCCGAAATCCTGAAACACTTATTGTTGATAACTACATCAGCCTCACTTCCCCCATTAAAACCAACTACATCTTTTATTCTAAACGCCCCTCCAAATGGAAAAGCATCTTCCTACAACATCTCCCAGTCACTAACTCAATCAAAATTCCTTATGGCTTAAAATTATCTAGCACGCCCTCCCCAGCTTTTCCAGGCGAAATTGACATCTCCATTTTCAAAACGGGTAACATCCTCATTCAAGCCGCTGAATCCCACCTCACCACCTTTGAACACCACTTCAGCACCTTGGCCTTCCAACTATACAAATCCGCTCCTAACCTTCCGTCTTCCCAACCACTCAACGCTCTCCCGTTCTCTCCCTTACATCCTACCCCACCCTCCCCCTCCCATGTCACCCATACAGACAACCTCATCCTCCAATCAATGACCTCACTCTCCCCTCCCCTGACCTCTCTACAGCCAATGCCATTCCCCAATCGCGGACCTCCAAATATCCGCTCCCCCAACGACCCTCCCTCTTCCTGATATCCCCCCTTCACACCCCCGCTCCAAATCCCACACGCACTCTAATGCCCTGTCCCTTTCATCCCCTAATACTTCTATTTCTAACCCCCATCTTTCCTACCTTCCCCTGATGGAAGTGACCCGTGTAGGGTCACTCGGGTTACTACACCACCTTTCGGCCTTACCTATATCAATGAAGTGTCGGTCAACCAGTAGAGAATGCAAACAAGCAGTTTATATCTATACTCTGCAGAGGAGCCCAAATACAACATGCACCATGCAATGCTTGCTAATGGACTGACTCAATAATCATGCGCAGCATTGTATGATACATCAAACACGTCATAAACATCTAGAGCACGCCTACAAGGGAAAGTTACAGGTTTAGGGATGCGTACTTTAGGGAGGCAGAGGGGCGTACATCACCAGCCCGAGGCAGGCACACAGTATCTCTTAGCCAAGGTCAGCCAGCTGCATCCCTGCTCCTCCCAACGTAGGAGAGGTGCTGCAAATAGAATATTACTTACGCACACAGAAAGGCTTATTCATAAGCGAGGCAGCGCCCCTTATTGAATAAAGAAACGAAACTGGGCGTCTACTTATCAGGTGAACAACAAGTGTCATGGCGCAGCTGTCTGGGCCTACCTCGTTCGCAGTTTAGAGCTCACCGCGTGCTTAAACATAGCCATAATGTAAGATGGCGGCCAGTATACAAAATGGCTGCCACCTGTCCAAGACTAGCCTGCTCTGTAAAACATCATCTTTCTTAATATAGCTCAGTGGGTTGTCAATATAGATGACTACCACTGCTATATTTAGCTATATAAGGCTAATCTAATAGCGTGAACATAAGGGGCATAGCCCTATGATTATTTTGAAACCTACAGACCCTCCTTTTAGCGTTATAAGCTAAATATAGAAGTACAGAGGCCATCAGGCAGGGTCTTTATCAGTCGTCAGCATGAGGAAGCCGGGGGAGGGGGGTATGCAACTGTGCAGAACTAAAGCAAGATTCTGTTGAACTCGAATCTTTAGTCCTCGAAAATGCCTTCGTCGATATCCATCAGTTCTTGAAGTTCTTTCAGCATCATAATCGCATCCCTGGCTTTAGACTCACTTATTGGAACAGAGGGGTGAGTTTAGCGATGCAATAAGTGCAACAGGATGGAAGACAGTTCACACAAAGGCAACAAGTGAAGATGATCCCTGCAACTACTACTAAACCCATGAGAATCTTCCATCCCCATGCGGACATTAGGCCCCAGAACCACTGTGCCAGAGACCCTGTACAGTTATCTTCATGTATTTCAGAGGCTAACCTATGGAGTTTCTGAATAGCTGAATAAACGGTAGGGGCGTGGTCTGGTATGTAAACGCAGCAGCTGCTACTAATCACACGACAGGCGCCACCCCTGTCTACAAGAATGACGTCAAGGACAATCCGGTTTTGAAGAGCAACGAGCCTGGTCGCCTGAAGCTCAGCTGTAATATCCGTGAGTATACCAGCAGTAGTGTTAATGACCGCTTCCACTACTCTAGTAAGATGGCAAATTCGCCTACTATTATACATAGGTCCCCATAGAGGCAACAATCCCTTTAATAGCATCAGCAAATTGCCGCATCGTGGTATCTGTCTGATCAACATCTTCAGTGTTGATAATCCTCTTTACTCGTGACAATGAGGTACCCCTTTGCTGCAACTTATGATCCTTATGATAATTGGATGGGGCTAAGTATACTGGGGGTAGAAGGAAAGAAACATAACAGCGTCCTGCCCACTCCCTAGGGAGCCATACATGAGCATGTGTCCCACAGACAAAATATACATTTGGGGGTGTAAGCAAGGGTGGACTACTTGTCGTGGTCAATGTAAACGTATAATTACAATGACTATGCCCCACAGGAACACTCCCAAACCCTTCTACACAAAATGGGGCTGGTGTATCAATTATTGGAATGGGTAGGACCTCACTAGCTGGGATATTTCTCTCATGAAAGGATCTAAAATACTCTGTTATATTAAACCCTTGGAACTCCATCATCTCATCTTTTACCCAAGAAATGTTTGCACTTTGCTCATAAACATTCATACAGGCATCTGGATGCAAAGTACCTGCCTTCCTCCTTTTCCGGGAGTGTATCCCTGGTGCATCACTATGTATTCCAACACTGCTTCATAATCTTCTTTAGTCAGTTGGGCAGTATCTGCATGTGAGTGGGTATACACTACAGTAAGGAGCTGGAACCATGCTTCACAACTCCCTAGATATGACAGAGGCAAGGATATAAGAAGATCATTCTTATGAGTCATAGAAGGAAGTAAACCACAGATCCAACACTTTGGGGCCAATTCCGATCTCGGCCGGTAGGGCACCGAATCGGATTCGGCATAACCGGATCTGATTCGGAGCCCTCTTTCCCGACCGATTCAGTACGTAGCGTCCGGCCGAGCGAGTACGATGCGAGCGCATGCGAAATCGCCGACCGACTTGTTCGCGGGTCCGAAGCGCTCCGACCGACTCGCACGGACACGACTCGCACCTCGCGATGGAGACGTTCCCCGGCCGGGCAAGTACGATGCGCGCCGCGAGCAGTCCGACCGACTCGCGCCGTCCGGCTCGAAAGAGCAGTCGGAGCCGCACTTTGGTGGTCCGTGTCAGACCCCCTGTATGCGTAGCCGCGCGAGTCGCACACAGGGGGACCCATAGGTCTCCCCTACCTGTGCATGTACGCCGTGAGTCGCATCGAGGCGTACCCGCTGTAGGGGGCACCCTTGTTTGCCTCACACCCATTGGGTCAATGGGAGCCAGCGTACGCGTTGTACGTCCGGCTCCCATTGACTCAATGGGAGTCCGACCGACTCGAGTCCGATTGCATGCTTGCGCATCGTACTCGTTCAGTCGGACTGCCAGAGTCCGATTCGGTCAGAAATCTCTCCGGTCCGGCTCGGTCAGAGTGATTTCCGGCCTGAATCGGAATCGGCCCTTTGTCGCATTAGTCGCTTGGTGTACTTCATGGAGCATCTGAAGAAAAGCATTTCCAAAATACGTCTGCCTATGTCTTTCTTTATGCGGAGGTAGGGAAACAAACGAATGCTCAGGCGGATCAGGAGTAGTCCCTATCAGAACATGCATTGGATGCTTAATTTCTAAATAAAATATCACACCAAACAATATAATCATAACAACAAAAATGCAGAATAAAACCACAACTTTGGTTTTAGTGGTCCAACTAGGCCATCCAGGATCATTTTGACCTAAGGGCGGGGCCGCCAGAGGCTGCTCCTCTTGCGCGACAACTCGCCCAAACGGGAACATATCTAACACCTACTTTCTACTATAATGATGGAGTCACTTGTGACCTTCTTCAATCAATGATCAACTACGCCAAAGTCCGTTCTAAGCCTCTTTGGTAGGCTTCTATTGTCCATCATACTGTAACAGGTGACTTCCTCAGCGTGGGGCCTCACAGTCTAGGCCTACTCAGTAATACAATCCTTCTCTGTGTCGGTTGGGGTGCCCTCCTGGCAAACACCCACAGCTCACTCAAAAGTCTAAATGTTTCAAAGCAGTGCACCAGTGTCTCTCTTTGTGGCAGGCACTACAGATATTGTGCTCTTACCATAAACTCAAATCCATAACTCTCTATTTCCCTCTGGTGCTCTTCTTTGTCGTGGGCGTAGATCATATCTTACAGACCCAGGCACTGTTTGATCAGAAAAAAGCAACAAAGGCTCAGGCTCAACAAAGCTCCCAGACTCCAACACTCATTGTTCAGTGTCAGAGGACTCTCGTGCTGCCCTTATTTCGGGAGGGACAGCTTCCAATAATGCATCTTCGTTCTCTTTCTCTGTCTCCGTCCAAGTTAGCCGAGCATCCGAAACGGGAGGAACCTTGGTACGTGCTCACATTCATGATCTCCGATTCCTTCTTGGACCCATCGGTCATAAGGGAGTGGCAGCGGTATTGTTTTGGTATGGTGTACATGTATCCAATTCTTTCTCCCATCCACCTTCACCGCAGTCCTCGTTGCAAGGAGGACTTGCTTCGGTTCATGCCAACGGGGCTCCAGAGCCTTTGTTCTCGCAAAGTTTTGGAACAGAACCCAGTCACCGGGCTGCAGCTTATGTCCGGGACTCTCTGGAAGTGATCGCAGTGACTCTCCGATCTGCTGATGAATAGAACGAAGATTTTTAGTTAACTCATACAGGTAATCTATCATCATCGGATACTCGATCTCACTAAATCGTTTTGGCCTAGGGACACCCCATATATTGGCAGGGCGTCTGAAAACTACCTCATAGGGAGATAGACCAGTCCTCGTGTGTGCGGTCATTCTTGTGGACAAAAGGGCTAATGGTAACGCATCCGGCCACTTCAGGCCTGTGCTCTCCTGGATCTTAGCTAGCTTCAACTTGAGCGTTCCATTATATTTCTCCACAAGACCTGCAGATTGGGGGTGATTTGCTGCATGAAACTTCTGATTTATGTGCAACCCTTCACACACCAACTGCGTGACTCGGGCATTAAATGGCTGCCGTTGTCACTCCAGATCACCCGAGGCAAACCGAAACGAGGGAAGAACTCTTTATGAGTGCTTTCGCCGTTGCGTTAGCAGTATTTTCCTTCACAGGGTACGCCTCCACCCACTTACTGAAAGCACACACGACCACTAGAACGTACTTCAAATTATTCACTCGTTCTAGCTCAATGAAATCCATTTGGAGAACTTCAAAGGGAAATGAGGGTGGTGCGAAATTCCCAGAAGGCACAGGAGTACCTTTCCCAGGATTATGCTTTAAGCAAATCATACAATGTTTCACTAAATGGGCAGCTACCTTGGGAATGAGATCATTTCGCCACACTGGGTCTAACAATTTACAAATCCCTTTTGCGCTAATATGAGCGGGACCATGAGCCATAGTGACAACTGGGAAAACATATGCATTGGGCAACAGCCATCTCCGGCTGTCAGACAAATCATTCCAGCGCCCATCCTCATCTAGAGTACCTGTCCTTTCCTGCCATACAGCCACTTCATCTGTTGTGGCCTCATTCTGTATGTCCTTAACACTACTTACAGTGTTCTCATGCATCGCATTATCAGGTACCCACCTAGCAGGTCCTACCACAAACATCTTACTCATCTTCGATCTAGCAGTTTCTCTAGCTGTTTGATCCGCAAATGCATTGCCCCTACCCACGTCATCTGTAACTACCTTGTGGGCACTTCATTTTATTATTGCCAGCTTTTTGGGTAACATCAAAGCCGACAGCAATCTATGGATCAACAGGCCATGCTGTATCTTCAACCCATGGGATGTCAGGAACCCCTTTCTGCCCAGAGCCGCCCAAAATTATGATCCACTCCTAACGCGTACTGGCTGTCGGTGTAAATATTAACAGCCACCTTCTCACTTAACTCACAAGCTTCTCAACAGGGCTACTAACTCAGCAGCCTGGGCAGATTGATATGGGACGCGGGAAGTCTCTACGACTGTGCGCAATGTGGTGATCGCATATGCAGCAGAAGTAGTGCCATCTGGTAGCTTAAGGCAGGAGCCATCGACATATAGTTCCCCTTGGGGGTCAGATAAGGGAACATCAGTCAGGTCTACACGTCCCTTCGTTTCTTCCTCTGTTCTGTACATACAGTCATGCGCATCGGCATAATGACTCATCGAAGGGAGGGGTAGTAATGTGGCTGGATTCAGAGTGACACATCGTTTAATGGTGACATGTGGAGCGAACAAAGTTAGCTCATATCCAGTCAGACGCGCACTAGTAAGGTGCTGCGTCTGCGTTCTATTCAATAGAGTGTCTACAGAATGGGGTACCATGACCGTTAGGTCAGTGTCAAAAACGAGCCCTGCCGATTGTCTGATTGCAATTGCCACTGCAGCAGCGGCTCTCAGACAGCTCGGGAGCGCTCTAGCCACATTGTCAAGGACTGCAGAAAAATAAGCACAGGGCCGATACTTACCACCGAAAGCCTGTGTCAAAACACTCAACGCACAACCATCCACTTCATGTACATATAATACAAAGGGCTTCCTATAGTCAGGAGTACCAAGGACAGGAGCAGAACAAAGCGCATGCTTCAGTTGCTCGAAGGCATGCTGACACTCAAGCGTCCACGGCAAGGGTTCACACACACCTTTCATAGTTAAATAAAGGAGGGGTTTCACAATCAGAGAATAGTTGGGATCCAATGTCGACAGTATGAGGTAATTCCAATGAAACCTCGCACTTCTCTCTGTGTCTTTGGCACGCCTATATTATTGATTACAGAAATACGTTCAGGTGTCAATCTTCTACCCTCCTTCGATAGGAGGTGACCTAAATAGGTAACCTCCTGTCGACAATACTGAAACTTAGAAAGGGACGCTTTATGTCCATTTTGTGCCAGATGCATGAACAATTTGACCGTGGCTTCCTTACATCCTTCTTCAGTATCAGAAGCCACGAGGAGATCGTCAACATATTGCAACAATACATTACCAACGGGAAGCACTAGCGAGTCCAATTGCGCTTTCAAAGCTTGACTATATATACTAGGACTTTCAGTATACCCTTGAGGAGCGCGACAGAACACAAAGCTTCTGCCAGATAAATTGAACCCGAAAAGATACCTGGAATCTGGATGAATCGGAATACTAAAGAAAGCATTCTTCAAATCAATCACAGAGAAATACTGAGCTGTAGGAGGGATCATAGTCAAAATCAAAGTGATATCAGGAACAACAGGAAATTGTGGTACCACTATTTTATTAATTTCCCTAAGATCAATAATAAATCGGTACACATCAGAATGGGCATAAGGTGAATCTGTCGGGCCCTTTTTAAGAATCGGAAGAATAGGACTGTTGCACACATTAAAAACTGTTTCCTCAACCACACCAGACGCAATTAAATCATTTATGATTTTCAACAAAGCAGTCTCTCCTGTCTGTGATATTTTATACTGTGGAATACGAGGCAGAGAAACATTGTCCTTAACCTGAATAGACACTGGCGGTACTCTGCAACAGTCCTACATCCGTGTCACCTGTAGCCCACAGCATACTAGGCACGTCCCTGAACTCATCGGGAGAGGGGCGTCTTTGGAAAAGTGTTGCTTCGCCCGTGCCACATCAGGTCCAATCGTCATGTAAACACCGTCTGGGGAACAGAAAATGGTTGCATGCAGCCGTTTCAACAGATCAAGCCCCATTAAATTTTCCCCACAATTTGAAGTCAAAAGGAACGAGGATTTCACTGAAAACCGACCAATTGTCAAAGCAAGGGGCTTAGATATGGGACTAACAACCGACGTACCTGAAAATCCCACCGAAACATTATTCTTGCCAGACAGAGCTGCCCCAGGGACCAGCAAACGGGAAACGGAGCTATTCATAGCACCCGTGTCAATCAAAAACGTTTGAAAGGTACCAAGCAAACCCACAGCAACATAGGGTCCGCGTTGATCTACATTCACCGAAACTGGTCCCCCACCCTGTCCGTCGCTGTCCTAGCTGTGGATGGACAACCCTGTTCCTTCATCTACATCATAATCCTCGCGACAATACTGTCGTCCTCTAGGATCATCAAAGTAATTCTGATCTTTTCAACATTCTCAGTTCGTTCTGGTCTTCTCTCACCCTGACTTCCTGTTCCTCTACTACATCCCCGAAAACCCCCTCTTCTAGGGATCCCACCAGCCTGTAGCAATTCAGGGCACTCATTTCGCCAATGCCCCTCCTTCCGACAATATACACATTGATTAGGTCCCACAGGTACATATGGAGCACTCGTTCCACCACCTCGCGGTACGGACCATCGCTGCTGCACTTGCGGCTGACCCCTTCCTCTTCCACTACTTCCCTGCACCTGCTGCAACAACACCTTTGTCTTCAATTCCTTCCCTTTCTTCTCTACAACCTGCCTCTGTTCGTTCTCTCGATGTTCATAATTTTGCGCCATACTCAATATTCCCGAGGAGTGGACGTGCACCAGGTACTTTCCGCTGCCTTCATCCGGGCTGCAATCTCAGGAAGCAAATTATTAACAAACCTGTCGACAAACAGCCGGACTCCACCATCCACTGACAAATCCTGACCACTGAAATCCAAAACACCCCCTCGTACCTCGTAAAGAAATCTGACACACTCTCCTCTTTCTTTTGACAACATGCTGTAAGTTTATCCCAATCCACTTTCTTGGGAGCAATAAACGAATGCATGTACGTAATAATTCAGCCAGGTAAAGCTAACACTTCCGCTCTTGGCTTCTCACCTGGCTTACGTTCTTGATCCCACAGCTTTATCTGATCCCATGTTGCTCCTAACTCTACCACGTGATCCACCAAGTGCACCTGCCTCCATATATCAATCGGCACCAGGAACCCAAAAACAACATAATGTCAGCTAACGTCATAACTGTCGAATTGGCCGCTTCTGTCAGTTCTTTATAATAAAGCGATACTAAAGGGGATGATGGATGGAGCGTTAGAGCAAATCAAACACTCACCCCCAGTCAACTGATCTGGGTTTAATCCATCATCATTCTTTAGCTCACTCCACCACCCCAGTTCAGACATGGCCATATGCAAATCAGTCTGACCCTGTGCCTCATGGGAACAGTCCAGCCCGAACTGCCAAGCCATGTCTTCCCTGGACCGGAAACAAGCATCCTGGGACCGGTTTCGGGTTCAAAACCCTCATTAGCCAGGCTATCTTGAATCCAGTGGCAAAGTGAGCAAGGGACCCACGTCTGGGCAGTGTAAGCCCACACCTGAGGCTCAGGCCACAGAGGAGAGGGTGGCTCTGCCCCTTGCTGCAGGGCAAAAGCGCTCCTCTCTAAATCAGCCCTGCCTAAGCTCACTCTTTGGGCAGCAGAATTAAAGAGCGCTCACCAGCGCTACAATTTTCCCAGCACAGGGGCAGAGAAAAGGGGCATGGGCAGGCCAGCACACACGGCCCCTTGGGAGAGGGCAGTCCTTTCAGCTACCCAGCAGGCAGCAGGTGGTTCTAAGCGGCGGTTCCTCCTGCCACACAGCAGTCCTTGCTGTCCTCTTCTGTTTTAGGCTCAAGCCAGCTCTGGGGGCACTTTAAAATACCTTTTTAAGTGCACAACCACCTCCATTGTTACTGTAAGTCCTGGCCCCAGACACACCACAGGGGGCGGAGCCATCATGTGGAAGGCAAGCACAGCCCTATTCAGGTGCAGGTGCTACTCCTCCCAACACTCCAAATACAGGCCAGGCCTATTCAGCCTAGCGCTGACTCACCCAGCCCCTCTGGAGCCACTTCACCTCCCCAGCCCCTGTCACTTCAAGGCCAGACAGTCAATACACAACAAATAGGCACAAAGACACATAGCAGACGGAAATGCCCACATCTAAAAGTGGCATTTCTAAAACAGTAATATTAAATCCGCAAACACCAATATGCAGCATTTATCACTACTATTCCAAACAAACCAAACTTGATCACGCTACCCTTCTCATGGCAGGAATTTCCACTGAAGTACATATCAGGGAATCCCCAATGCATTCCTATGAGAGGACAGCCTCATAGCAGTGAGAAAATAAATAGGTTGTTTGTCACTACCAGGACATGCCACACAGTTAAGGCACATGCCCTACCTTTACCTACACTGCACCCTGCCCATAGGGCTATCTAGGGCCTACCTTAGGGGTGACTTATATGTAGTAAATGGGGAGTCACAGACGTGGCAACCACTTTATGTGCCACGTCACAGCAGCAGTAACTGCGCACGCAGGCCCTGCAGTGGCAGAGGCCTGAGACAGGTTTGAAAGGCTACTTTGGTGGGTGGCGCAAGCAGTGCTGCAAGCCCACCAGTAGCATTTAATTTACTGGCCCTGGGTATATGAGATACCACTGTACAAGGGACTGGTAGGTAAATTAAAAATGCCAAACAGGTGTAGACCAATCTTACCAAGCTTACCATAGAGAGGCACATGCACTTTAGCACTGAATAGCAGTGATAAAGTGCCCAGAGTCCTAAAACCACCAACGACAGGTCAGACAAAATACAGGAGGAAGGCAAAAGTTCTGGGATGACCCTGCAAAAGGGCCAAGTCCAACACCAGGGATCCCTGATCCTGCGGCTGTGGCGCAGCGGTGTGATGCTGTAATATGCTGATGGTGCCGCTGTGTCTGTATGCACCCCTGTTCCTGCATGGAATGAAATGCATAACATTGTGCATTTCGGTCAGTGAAGGAACTGGCTGCAGCACTCCCACAGCAGGGTCTTTCTAAGGCTCTCCTATGAGCCTTAGAAAGTCACCACCATAGGACCTCCGGGCAGGTCTTCATGACCTGTATTCCAATCAGAATATGGCAGGCTGACTATGGGTTTGGTGGTGTTGCAGCGGGCGCTGGCATTGCGGCCTGCTGCAACACCGGCAAACTTGTAATCAGGCCCATAGTTTCTTGTAGGTCATCCCACTTTGACCTCTCCTGAAATTCATGTGGGCTATTCTGTTGTGCGACAGGGGAGGTTCTGTGACCTAAAGAGGAAGGTGAGGGAAAGTTGAGGTGTAAGGGAAAGTAATGGAGAAGTTGGAATGGTACAGAGTGTATGGTAAGGCCTCTATTGTTCGCTGTACACCTATCTGGTTTAGAACTGCCTGTCCGGGCATGGGACTCAGGGTCTAGGTGCACACACTGAGTCCCGCAGGAATGGAGACATCTGAGGAAAAGGGCCATCCACTGCTTCACTTCCCCACTAAAGGACACTGTGGAAGGGGAGTATGTTTGGGCATGTGGGCATGAACCTGTGCACCGCTGGAGGCATCTACCTTTTATGTTTGACTTAGGGCTGTTTCTTGTCACTGTAAATTATCACACGCAATGTACAGCAATACTCTTGTGATAGCAAACTGACTCATAACAGATGTAACATCTATATTTTTAAAGCAGGGCTCTCCTTCTGCCACTTCAGTGCTAATTAGATGGCAGCAATTAACAGACAGAATGTAAAATAAACAGATGCAGATAGCATGGAAAGAAGAATTAAAACAAATTTGTGCTACGGTTGCAACTGTCTGAAACATTTAAATTGTGTGAAAGCAGGAACACAAAAATAAAACATCATAAACACCAACAGCCTGATGTACAAATGCCTTTGCAGTGGCAAAACCAGCACAACGACAGGTATGTGCGTTGTCTCTATTTGCAATTCACAATAGTGCAATGTGATTTGTAGTTGCTATTCAAAGTAGAAATGCACACATTACAATCATTTTAAAATCACAAAGGAAAGGGGATGGCAAAGGGATGTTCTCTTGCTTTGCCACTCACAGCAGAATGCACAAAAATGATTTTCATTCATTTGTGTTCACTTCTGACGTTGCAAAACACTCAGGGCCTCATTACGATGAGGCTCGGAAAGCCTCCGAACGCAACATGTGCAGTCGCATTAAAATTCAGTGGTCTGGACTGCCGACCGGAGGTCGGTCGGACCTGTATCTGCAATGGCCCTTAATGGTTAACAACAACATTTGTCCTTTATCTCTCTGTCATTCCATGTGAGCCTGACTGTGCATCATGTGACTCTTTCTGTTTTGTTTGGAAGTATATGTGTGGCGGTATGTTTGTTATGTGTGTGTGCCAGTCTGTGTGATGGGTCTCTCTGGCTTGCCTGGACATCTCTCACACAGTGTTTGGACAAAAATATTATGTCAAGAATATTGGAATATCAAAAATGTCGTCAACAGGAGTATCGAAGGTAAAAATATTGTTTGTACTGTTGTTTTTAATATTGCTGTAAAAATATCGATGGTTAATATATCTGCCACCCCTCCCCCGTCAGGCTGTTGATAGACTTGGTTCGGCCGTTTGTGACTCCACACCCAGCCTGTAGTGGTTGCCGGTTCGCACTCTCACGGGTCTACTCCTCCATATTCGCATGGCCCGCTGCTCTTCCTGGTCCTGCGGCCTCCCTTGTCTCCGGTGATCCCCGCAGGCTGCACAAGTAAATGTCGTAGACCGGATCGCCGAAGAATTGGCCTCTAACGACAATGCACCCGACTGCATGGGCCCCTACTGATTGAACGGCCCATGATTATTGAACGCCTGTCTGACCTCAGGATTCCGGTTTCGACTCGAACGATGCCCGCAACCAAACCGTGATCTGAAAGGATTGTCTATTGTTTTTGATGACCCCCTTGCTCCCCAACGCAAGATTCCGAATGTTTTGGCGGCCCTGTCGCTTTCTGGGTCCCCTCTCCCCACTATTTCTCACGCACGCAACATAGAAGGTCATTTGGGTCAGCGCCCAGCTACCCGCGGCCTATCCTGGCCCTGTCTTCGCCTCTCCGCTGCCGCCTACGATCCTCCGCTCAATACACCACAAAATGGCGGTGCACGGATCTTGAGCTGTGACCCATTTGCTAATACCGGATACCCTGACTTGAACCACAGCCCATATACAGAGTGCTGGGTCCGCGCCCAACCACCTTTACGGCCGGCTATCTACCCAGTTTCCCGCCATTCTTGGCCTCACCACCGATGAGCTTCCTCTCAGGGCCCCACAAAATGGCCGTACACCAATCTCCTTCCAGATACCCCCTGAACTTCCATGCGCCTGCCCGTCTTCTTGGGCTCCCGCTGTGTTAACGGCCGCCTGACTTAGAGACTACTGATTTACCGCTCCCTGCCTCTACGCAGCTCACTGCTACATTTTCCAGCTCTCTATCCTCACCCATATCCTGCTGCTGATTCCGCCGCACGATTTAACGATACCTGGTTTACCGCACCTGCCACTGTGCAGATCACTGCTACATTGGCATATATAAGGCATCCACTTTTCACGCTCCTCACCCTCCTCTTTGTAAACATGAGCAGGCCACGCATGCTATATTGACTTATATTATGGCATCCACGTGTCCCGCTCCTCACCCTCCTCTTTGAAAAACATGAGCAGGCCATGCAGGGTCCGGAGTACATCACCTCGGCCAACTCTGACTCAGACATCGTGAACTTCGTCCACCAACAGGAACAGGAGCACAATCCTTTCTCCAGAAGACAGCAGCACAGACCAATAATCCTGGGCGACTCATGCCACTTTACCAGGTGAGATGGTATGTGCAGGAAAACAATGTAGTTGGGATCGTGCAGCACTGAACTCCCTAAATATGCTTGGCACATACCATGACCTTGGAGTGTGCCTTAAGAAAAACACCTCTGACATTATCTGTCAGACCACTCCTCCTCCAATGGGGCAACATGCACAATGGTGAATCTATAAATAAGAATCTAAAGTATTAAGGACTAATTTACACAAACTTAAAGACTACTGAAAACTCCTACAATATGTCAGCCACCCTGTAACGGCTCTCCACTGTTTATACTGTGCCCCTCTGCTCTGTTTTCAATCAATTTTCAGAATTCTATCTCACCTTTGTCTACCGACTAGACCCTTTAACATTTATTTATATTCTTTCGTTGCCTGCAACCTCTACAACTATCTCTGCCTGTGATTGCTTTGTAATCTCCACTGCCCGTCTAGGCCTCCGAATGCTATTTATATTTTTATTTTATCTATGCCGTGACTTCTCTTATTATATATGCTTGTAATGCTTTACTAATTTACTGCCCTATACTCACACTTATTGCTCCCTTCCTTATTATTCTCCCACCCCTCCTCCCCTGCTATCACTCCCCTCTCTCCTCCCCTAGCACCGACTCCCCCTCCTCTCATCCCCTTGCACTGAACCCCCTACTTTTATAAGGCCTATGATGATTGTTAAATTCTTATCTGTCTCCTAACGAACGCACCGACCTGTCCCCTCTCTCTCCCTCTTGCACTGACCCCTTCTCTTCCCGTGCCCACTGTCACTGCGCACGTCACTGCGTACTCTTACCCCGACCCTACCTGACTTTCCCACCCGTCACCCCTCTAACGCCGACCTCGCTCTCGTCCCTCCTACCCCTAATTGCCCGCACTGCCCTCTTTCTCAACTCTCTCCACCACTTCACTGACCCAACATGCCCCCCTCAACCAGACCCACACCCCTCATGACTCTACTCTCTCCAAACATGGCCCTAACTCTTGGTCTATTCTCTACCCCCCAATCTCTCTAAAAACGCAAAGAAAATTTTTAAACACAAACTCCTCATCCGAAATCCTGAAACACTTATTGTTGATAACTACATCAGCCTCACTTCCCCCATTAAAACCAACTACATCTTTTATTCTAAACGCCCTCCAAATGGAAAAGCATCTTCCTACAACATCTCCCAGTCACTAACTCAATCAAAATTCCCTATGGCTTAAAATTATCTAGCACGCCCTCCCCAGCTTTTCCAGGCGAAATTGACATCTCCATTTTCAAAACGGGTAACATCCTCATTCAAGCCGCTGAATCCCACCTCACCACCTTCTAACACCACTTCAGCACCTTGGCCTTCCAACTATACAAATCCACTCCTAACCTTCCGTCTTCCCAACCACTCAACGCTCTCCCGTTCTCTCCCTTACATCCTACCCCACCCTCCCCTCCCATGTCACCCATACAGACAACCTCATCCTCCAATCAATGACCTCACTCTCCCCTCCCCTGACCTCTCTACAGCCAATGCCATTCCCCAATCGCGGACCTCCAAATATCCGCTCCCCAACGACCCTCCCTCTTCCTGATATCCCCCTTCACACCCCCGCTCCAAATCCCACACGCACTCTAATGCCCTGTCCCTTTCATCCCCTAATACTTCTATTTCTAACCCCCATCTTTCCTACCTTCCCCTGATGGAAGTGACCCGTATAGGGTCACTCGGGTTACTACACCACCTCTCGGCCTTACCTATATCAATGAAGTGTCGGTCAACCAGTAGAGAATGCAAACAAGCAGTTTATATCTATACTCTGCAGAGGAGCCCAAATACAACATGCACCATGCAATGCTTGCTAATGGACTGACTCAATAATCATGCGCAGCATTGTATGATACATCAAACACGTCATAAACATCTAGAGCACGCCTACAAGGGAAAGTTACAGGTTTAGGGATGCGTACTTTAGGGAGGCAGAGGGGCGTACATCACCAGCCCGAGGCAGGCACACAGTATCTCTTAGCCAAGGTCAGCCAGCTGCATCCCTGCTCCTCCCAACGTAGGAGAGGTGCTGCAAATAGAATATTACTTACGCACACAGAAAGGCTTATTCATAAGCGAGGCAGCGCCCTTATTGAATAAAGAAACGAAACTGGGCGTCTACTTATCAGGTGAACAACAAGTGTCATGGCGCAGCTGTCTGGGCCTACCTCGTTCGCAGTTTAGAGCTCACCGCGTGCTTAAACATAGCCATAATGTAAGATGGCGGCCAGTATACAAAATGGCTGCCACCTGTCCAAGACTAGCCTGTTCTGTAAAACATCATCTTTCTTAATATAGCTCAGTGGGTTGTCAATATAGATGACTACCACTGCTATATTTAGCTATATAAGGCTAATCTAATAGCGTAACATAAGGGGCATAGCCCTATGATTATTTTGAAACCTACAGACCCTCCTTTTAGCGTTATAAGCTAAATATAGAAGTACAGAGGCCATCAGGCAGGGTCTTTATCAGTCGTCAGCATGAGGAAGCCGGGGAGGGGGGTATGCAACTGTGCAGAACTAAAGCAAGATTCTGTTGAACTCGAATCTTTAGTCCTCGAAAATGCCTTCGTCGATATCCATCAGTTCTTGAAGTTCTTTCAGCATCATAATCGCATCCCTGGCTTTAGACTCACTTATTGGAACAGAGGGGTGAGTTTAGCGATGCAATAAGTGCAACAGGATGGAAGACAGTTCACACAAAGGCAACAAGTGAAGATGATCCCTGCAACTACTACTAAACCCATGAGAATCTTCCATCCCCATGCGGACATTAGGCCCCAGAACCACTGTGCCAGAGACCCTGTACCGTTATCTTCATGTATTTCAGAGGCTAACCTATGGAGTTTCTGAATAGCTGAATAAACGGTAGGGGCGTGGTCTGGTATGATAAACGCAGCAGCTGCTACTAATCACACGACAGGCGCCACCCCTGTCTACAAGAATGACGTCAAGGACAATCCGGTTTTGAAGAGCAACGAGCCTGGTCGCCTGAAGCTCAGCTGTAATATCCGTGAGTATACCAGCAGTAGTGTTAATGACCGCTTCCACTACTCTAGTAAGATGGCAAATTCGCCTACTATTATACATAGGTCCCCATAGAGGCAACAATCCCTTTAATAGCATCAGCAAATTGCCGCATCGTGGTATCTGTCTGATCAACATCTTCAGTGTTGATAATCCTCTTTACTCGTGACAATGAGGTACCCTTTGCTGCAACTTATGATCCTTATGATAATTGGATGGGGCTAAGTATACTGGGGGTAGAAGGAAAGAAACATAACAGCGTCCTGCCCACCCCTAGGGAGCCATACATGAGCATGTGTCCCACAGACAAAATATACATTTGGGGGTGTAAGCAAGGGTGGACTACTTGTCGTGGTCAATGTAAACGTATAATTACAATGACTATGCCCCACAGGAACACTCCCAAACCCTTCTACACAAAATGGGGCTGGTGTATCAATTATTGGAATGGGTAGGACCTCACTAGCTGGGATATTTCTCTCATGAAAGGATCTAAAATACTCTGTTATATTAAACCCTTGGAACTCCATCATCTCATCTTTTACCCAAGAAATGTTTGCACTTTGCTCATAAACATTCATACAGGCATCTGGATGCAAAGTACCTGCCTTCCCTCCTTTTCCGGGAGTGTATCCCTGGTGCATCACTATGTATTCCAACACTGCTTCATAATCTTCTTTAGTCAGTTGGGCAGTATCTGCATGTGAGTGGGTATACACTACAGTAAGGAGCTGGAACCATGCTTCACAACTCCCTAGATATGACAGAGGCAAGGATATAAGAAGATCATTCTTATGAGTCATAGAAGGAAGTAAACCACAGATCCAACACTTTGGGGCCAATTCCGATCTCGGCCGGTAGGGCACCGAATCGGATTTGGCATAACCGGATCTGATTCGGAGCCCTCTTTCCCGACCGATTCAGTACGTGCGTCCGGCCGAGCGAGTACGATGCGAGCGCATGCGAAATCGCCGACCGACTTGTTTGCGGGTCCGAAGCGCTCCGACCGACTCGCACGGACACGACTCGCACCTCGCGATGGAGACGTTCCCCGGCCGGGCAAGTACGATGCGCGCCGCGAGCAGTCCGACCGACTCGCGCCGTCCGGCTCGAAAGAGCAGTCGGAGCCGCACTTTGGTGGTCCGTGTCAGACCCCCTGTATGCGTAGCCGCGCGAGTCGCACACAGGGGGACCCATAGGTCTCCCCTACCTGTGCATGTACGCCGTGAGTCGCATCGAGGCGTACCCGCTGTAGGGGGCACCCTTGTTTGCCTCACACCCATTGGGTCAATGGGAGCCCGCGTACGCATTGTACGTCCGGCTCCCATTGACTCAATGGGAGTCCGACCGACTCGAGTCCGATTGCATGCTTGCGCATCGTACTCGTTCAGTCGGACTGCCAGAGTCCGATTCGGTCAGAAATCTCTCCGGGTCCGGCTCGGTCAGAGTGATTTCCGGCCTGAATCGGAATCGGCCCCTTTGTCGCATTAGTCGCTTGGTGTACTTCATGGAGCATCTGAAGAAAAGCATTTCCAAAATACGTCTGCCTATGTCTTTCTTTATGCGGAGGTAGGGAAACAAACGAATGCTCAGGCGGATCAGGAGTAGTCCCTATCAGAACATGCATTGGATGCTTAATTTCTAAATAAAATATCACACCAAACAATATAATCATAACAACAAAAATGCAGAATAAAACCACAACTTTGGTTTTAGTGGTCCAACTAGGCCATCCAGGATCATTTTGACCTAAAGGCGGGGCCGCCAGAGGCTGCTCCTCTTGCGCGACAACTCGCCCAAACGGGAACATATCTAACACCTACTTTCTACAATAATGATGGAGTCACTTGTGACCTTCTTCAATCAATGATCAACTACGCCAAAGTCCGTTCTAAGCCTCTTTGGTAGGCTTCTATTGTCCATCATACTGTAACAGGTGACTTCCTCAGCGTGGGGCCTCACAGTCTAGGCCTACTCAGTAATACAATCCTTCTCTGTGTCGGTTGGGGTGCCCTCCTGGCAAACACCCACAGCTCACTCAAAAGTCTAAATGTTTCAAAGCAGTGCACCAGTGTCTCTCTTTGTGGCAGGCACTACAGATATTGTGCTCTTACCATAAACTCAAATCCATAACTCTCTATTTCCCTCTGGTGCTCTTCTTTTGTCGTGGGCGTAGATCATAGCTTACAGACCCAGGCACTGTTTGATCAGAAAAAAGCAACAAAGGCTCAGGCTCAACAAAGCTCCCAGACTCCAACACTCATTGTTCAGTGTCAGAGGACTCTCGTGCTGCCCTTATTTCGGGAGGGACAGCTTCCAATAATGCAACTTCGTTCTCTTTCTCTGTCTCCGTCCAAGTTAGCCGAGCATCCGAAACGGGAGGAACCTTGGTACGTGCTCACATTCATGATCTCCGATTCCTTCTTGGACCCATCGGTCATAAGGGAGTGGCAGCGGTATTGTTTTGGTATGGTGTACATGTATCCAATTCTTTCTCCCATCCACCTTCACCGCAGTCCTCGTTGCAAGGAGGACTTGCTTCGGTTCATGCCAACGGGGCTCCAGAGCCTTTGTTCTCGCAAAGTTTTGGAACAGAACCCAGTCACCGGGCTGCAGCTTATGTCCGGGACTCTCTGGAAGTGATCGCAGTGACTCTCCGATCTGCTGATGAATAGAACGAAGATTTTTAGTTAACTCATACAGGTAATCTATCATCATCGGATACTCGATCTCACTAAATCGTTTTGGCCTAGGGACACCCCATATATTGGCAGGGCGTCTGAAAACTACCTCATAGGGAGATAG
Organism: Calotriton arnoldi; assembly: GCA_963921515.1. Classification (NCBI taxonomy): domain Eukaryota; kingdom Metazoa; phylum Chordata; class Amphibia; order Caudata; family Salamandridae; genus Calotriton; species Calotriton arnoldi. The sequence goes on along the minus strand of CAWUFW010023968.1, from coordinate 43,367 downwards.
ACCAGTCCTCGTGTGTGCGGTCATTCTTGTGGACAAAAGGGCTAATGGTAACGCATCCGGCCACTTCAGGCCTGTGCTCTCCTGGATCTTAGCTAGCTTCAACTTGAGCGTTCCATTATATTTCTCCACAAGACCTGCAGATTGGGGGTGATTTGCTGCATGAAACTTCTGATTTATGTGCAACCCTTCACACACCAACTGCGTGACTCGGGCATTAAAATGGCTGCCGTTGTCACTCCAGATCACCCGAGGCAAACCGAAACGAGGGAAGAACTCTTTATGAGTGCTTTCGCCGTTGCGTTAGCAGTATTTTCCTTCACAGGGTACGCCTCCACCCACTTACTAAAAGCACACACGACCACTAGAACGTACTTCAAATTATTCACTCGTTCTAGCTCAATGAAATCCATTTGGAGAACCTCAAAGGGAAATGAGGGTGGTGCGAAATTCCCAGAAGGCACAGGAGTACCTTTCCCAGGATTATGCTTTAAGCAAATCATACAATGTTTCACTAAATGGGCAGCTACCTTGGGAATGAGATCATTTCGCCACACTGGGTCTAACAATTTACAAATCCCTTTTGCGCTAATATGAGCGGGACCATGAGCCATAGTGACAACTGGGAAAACATATGCATTGGGCAACAGCCATCTCCGGCTGTCAGACAAATCAGTCCAGCGCCCATCCTCATCTAGAGTACCTGTCCTTTCCTGCCATACAGCCACTTCATCTGTTGTGGCCTCATTCTGTATGTCCTTAACACTACTTACAGTGTTCTCATGCATCGCATTATCAGGTACCCACCTAGCAGGTCCTACCACAAACATCTTACTCATCTTCGATCTAGCAGTTTCTCTAGCTGTTTGATCCGCAAATGCATTGCCCCTACCCACGTCATCTGTAACTACCTTGTGGGCACTTCATTTTATTATTGCCAGCTTTTGGGTAACATCAAAGCCGACAGCAATCTATGGATCAACAGGCCATGCTGTATCTTCAACCCATGGGATGTCAGGAACCCCTTTCTGCCCAGAGCCGCCCAAAATTATGATCCACTCCAAACGCGTACTGGCTGTCGGTGTAAATATTAACAGCCACCTTCTCACTTAACTCACAAGCTTCTCAACAGGGCTACTAACTCAGCAGCCTGGGCAGATTGATATGGGACGCGGGAAGTCTCTACGACTGTGCGCAATGTGGTGATCGCATATGCAGCAGAAGTAGTGCCATCTGGTAGCTTAAGGCAGGAGCCATCGACATATAGTTCCCCTTGGGGGTCAGATAAGGGAACATCAGTCAGGTCTACACGTCCCTTCGTTTCTTCCTCTGTTCTGTACATACAGTCATGCGCATCGGCATAATGACTCATCGAAGGGAGGGGTAGTAATGTGGCTGGATTCAGAGTGACACATCGTTTAATGGTGACATGTGGAGCGAACAAAGTTAGCTCATATCCAGTCAGACGCGCACTAGTAAGGTGCTGCGTCTGCGTTCTATTCAATAGAGTGTCTACAGAATGGGGTACCATGACCGTTAGGTCAGTGTCAAAAACGAGCCCTGCCGATTGTCTGATTGCAATTGCCACCGCAGCAGCGGCTCTCAGACAGCTCGGGAGCGCTCTAGCCACATTGTCAAGGACTGCAGAAAAATAAGCACAGGGCCGATACTTACCACCGAAAGCCTGTGTCAAAACACTCAACGCACAACCATCCACTTCATGTACATATAATACAAAGGGCTTCCTATAGTCAGGAGTACCAAGGACAGGAGCAGAACAAAGCGCATGCTTCAGTTGCTCGAAGGCATGCTGACACTCAAGCCGTCCACGGCAAGGGTTCACACACACCTTTCATAGTTAAATAAAGGAGGGGTTTCACAATCAGAGAATAGTTGGGATCCAATGTCGACAGTATGAGGTAATTCCAATGAAACCTCGCACTTCTCTCTGTGTCTTTGGCACGCCTATATTATTGATTACAGAAATACGTTCAGGTGTCAATCTTCTACCCTCCTTCGATAGGAGGTGACCTAAATAGGTAACCTCCTGTCGACAATACTGAAGCTTAGAAAGGGACGCTTTATGTCCATTTTGTGCCAGATGCATGAACAATTTGACCGTGGCTTCCTTACATCCTTCTTCAGTATCAGAAGCCACGAGGAGATCGTCAACATATTGCAACAATACATTACCAACGGGAAGCACTAGCGAGTCCAATTGCGCTTTCAAAGCTTGACTATATATACTAGGACTTTCAGTATACCCTTGAGGAGCGCGACAGAACACAAAGCTTCTGCCAGATAAATTGAACCCGAAAAGATACCTGGAATCTGGATGAATCGGAATACTAAAGAAAGCATTCTTCAAATCAATCACAGAGAAATACTGAGCTGTAGGAGGGATCATAGTCAAAATCAAAGTGATATCAGGAACAACAGGAAATTGTGGTACCACTATTTTATTAATTTCCTAAGATCAATAATAAATCGGTACACATCAGAATGGGCATCAGGTGAATCTGTCGGGCCCTTTTAAGAATCGGAAGAATAGGACTGTTGCACACATTAAAAACTGTTTCCTCAACCACACCAGACGCAATTAAATCATTTATGATTTTCAACAAAGCAGTCTCTCCTGTCTGTGATATTTTATACTGTGGAATACGAGGCAGAGAAACATTGTCCTTAACCTGAATAGACACTGGCGGTACCTGCAACAGTCCTACATCCGTGTCACCTGTAGCCCACAGCATACTAGGCACGTCCTTGAACTCATCGGGAGAGGGGCGTCTTTGGAAAAGTGTTGCTTCGCCCGTGCCACATCAGGTCCAATCGTCATGTAAACACCGTCTGGGGAACAGAAAATGGTTGCATGCAGCCGTTTCAACAGATCAAGCCCCATTAAATTTTCCCCACAATTTGAAGTCAAAAGGAACGAGGATTTCACTGAAAACGGACCAATTGTCAAAGCAAGGGGCTTAGATATGGGACTAACAACCAACGTACCTGAAAATCCCACCGAAACATTATTCTTGCCAGACAGAGCTGCCCCAGGGACCAGCAAACGGGAAACGGAGCTATTCATAGCACCCGTGTCAATCAAAAACGCTTGAAAGGTACCAAGCAAACCCACAGCAACATAGGGTCCGCGTTGATCTACATTCACCGAAACTGGTCCCCCACCCTGTCCGTCGCTGTCCTAGCTGTGGATGGACAACCCTGTTCCTTCATCTACATCATAATCCTCGCGACAATACTGTCGCCCTCTAGGATCATCAAAGTAATTCTGATCTTTTCAACATTCTCAGTTCGTTCTGGTCTTCTCTCACCCTGACTTCCTGTTCCTCTACTACATCCCCCGAAAACCCCCTCTTCTAGGGATCCCACCAGCCTGTAGCAATTCAGGGCACTCATTTCGCCAATGCCCCTCCTTCCGACAATATGCACATTGATTAGGTCCCACAGGTACATATGGAGCACTCGCTCCACCACCTCGCGGTACGGACCATCGCTGCTGCACTTGCGGCTGACCCCTTCCTCTTCCACTACTTCCCTGCACCTGCTGCAACAACACCTTTGTCTTCAATTCCTTCCCTTTCTTCTCTACAACCTGCCTCTGTTCGTTCTCTCGATGTTCATAATTTTGCGCCATACTCAATATTCCCGAGGAGTGGACGTGCACCAGGTACTTTCCGCTGCCTTCATCCGGGCTGCAATCTCAGGAAGCAAATTATTAACAAACCTGTCGACAAACAGCCGGACTCCACCATCCACTGACAAATCCTGACCACTGAAATCCAAAAACACCCTCGTACCTCGTAAAGAAATCTGACACACTCTCCTCTTTCTTTTGACAACATGCTGTAAGTTTATCCCAATCCACTTTCTTGGGAGCAATAAACGAATGCATGTACGTAATAATTCAGCCAGGTAAAGCTAACACTTCCGCTCTTGGCTTCTCACCTGGCTTACGTTCTTGATCCCACAGCTTTATCTGATCCCATGTTGCTCCTAACTCTACCACGTGATCCACCAAGTGCACCTGCCTCCATATATCAATCGGCACCAGGAACCCAAAAACAACATAATGTCAGCTAACGTCATAACTGTCGAATCGGCCGCTTCTGTCAGTTCTTTATAATAAAGCGATACCAAAGGGGATGATGGATGGAGCGTTAGAGCAAATCAAACACTCACCCCCAGTCAACTGATCTGGGTTTAATCCATCATCATTCTTTAGCTCACTCCACCACCCCAGTTCAGACATGGCCATATGCAAATCAGTCTGACCCTGTGCCTCATGGGAACAGTCCAGCCCGAACTGCCAAGCCATGTCTTCCTTGGACCGGAAACAAGCATCCTGGGACCGGTTTCGGGTTCAAAACCCTCATCAGCCAGGCTATCTTGAATCCAGTGGCAAAGTGAGCAAGGGACCCACGTCTGGGCATACCCTGCCAACTTAGGGCGAATAAAGCGATACCAAAGGGGATGATGGACTGGAGCGTTAGAGCAAATCAAACACTCACCCCCAGTCAACTGATCTGGGTTTAATCCATCATCATTCTTTAGCTCACTCCACCACCCCAGTTCAGACATGGCCATATGCAAATCAGTCTGACCCTGTGCCTCATGGGAACAGTCCAGCCCGAACTGCCAAGCCATGTCTTCCCTGGACCGGAAACAAGCATCCTGGGACCGGTTTCGGGTTCAAAACCCTCATCAGCCAGGCTATCTTGAATCCAGTGGCAAAGTGAGCAAGGGACCCACGTCTGGGCATACCCTGCCAACTTAGGGCGAATGAAGCGATACCAAAGGGGATGATGGACGGAGCGTTAGAGCAAATCAAACACTCACCCCCAGTCAACTGATCTGGGTTTAATCCATCATCATTCTTTAGCTCACTCCACCACCCCAGTTCAGACATGGCCATATGCAAATCAGTCTGACCCTGTGCCTCATGGGAACAGTCCAGCCCGAACTGCCAAGCCATGTCTTCCTGGACCGGAAACAAGCATCCTGGGACCGGTTTCGGGTTCAAAACCCTCATCAGCCAGGCTATCTTGAATCCAGTGGCAAAGTGAGCAAGGGACCCACGTCTGGGCATACCCTGCCAACTTAGGGCGAACAAAGCGATACCAAAGGGGATGATGGACGGAGCGTTAGAGCAAATCAAACACTCACTCCCAGTCAACTGATCTGGGTTTAATCCATCATCATTCTTTAGCTCACTCCACCACCCCAGTTCAGACATGGCCATATGCAAATCAGTCTGACCCTGTGCCTCATGGGAACAGTCCAGCCCGAACTGCCAAGCCATGTCTTCCCTGGACCAGAAACAAGCATCCTGGGACCGGTTTCGGGTTCAAAACCCTCATCAGCCAGGCTATCTTGAATCCAGTGGCAAAGTGAGCAAGGGACCCACGTCTGGGCATACCCTGCCAACATAGGGCAAATAAAGCGATACCAAGGGGATGATGGACGGAGCGTTAGAGCAAATCAAACACTCACCCCAGTCAACTGATCTGGGTTTAATCCATCATCATTCTTTAGCTCACTCCACCACCCCAGTTCAGACATGGCCATATGCAAATCAGTCTGACCCTGTGCCTCATGGGAACAGTCCAGCCCGAACTGCCAAGCCATGTCTTCCCTGGACCGGAAACAAGCATCCTGGGACCGGTTTCGGGTTCAAAACCCTCATCAGCCAGGCTATCTTGAATCCAGTGGCAAAGTGAGCAAGGGACCCACGTCTGGGCATACCCTGCCAACTTAGGGCGAATAAAGCGATACCAAAGGGGATGATGGACGGAGCGTTAGAGCAAATCAAACACTCACCCCCAGTCAACTGATCTGGGTTTAATCCATCATCATTCTTTAGCTCACTCCACCACCCCAGTTCAGACATGGCCATATGCAAATCAGTCTGACCCTGTGCCTCATGGGAACAGTCCAGCCCGAACTGCCAAGCCATGTCTTCCCTGGACCGGAAACAAGCATCCTGGGACCGGTTTCGGGTTCAAAACCCTCATCAGCCAGGCTATCTTGAATCCAGTGGCAAAGTGAGGAAGGGACCCACGTCTGGGCATACTCTGCCAACTTAGGGCGAATAAAGCGATACCAAAGGGATGATGGACGGAGCGTTAGAGCAAATCAAACACTCACCCCCAGTCAACTGATCTGGGTTTAATCCATCATCATTCTTTAGCTCACTCCACCACCCCAGTTCAGACATGGCCATATGCAAATCAGTCTGACCCTGTGCCTCATGGGAACAGTCCAGCCCGAACTGCCAAGCCATGTCTTCCCTGGACCGGAAACAAGCATCCTGGGACCGGTTTCGGGTTCAAAACCCTCATCAGCCAGGCTATCTTGAATCCAGTGGCAAAGTGAGCAAGGGACCCACGTCTGGGCATACCCTGCCAACTTAGGGCGAATAAGCGATACCAAAGGGGATGATGGACGGAGCGTTAGAGCAAATCAAACACTCACCCCCAGTCAACTGATCTGGGTTTAATCCATCATCATTCTTTAGCTCACTCCACCACCCCAGTTCAGACATGGCCATATGCAAATCAGTCTGACCCTGTGCCTCATGGGAACAGTCCAGCCCGAACTGCCAAGCCATGTCTTCCCTGGACCGGAAACAAGCATCCTGGGACCGGTTTCGGGTTCAGAACCCTCATCAGCCAGGCTATCTTGAATCCAGTGGCAAAGTGAGCAAGGGACCCACGTCTGGGCATACCCTGCCAACTTAGGGCGAATAAAGCGATACCAAAGGGGATGATGGACGGAGCGTTAGAGCAAATCAAACACTCAGATCAGTTGACTGGGGGTGAGTGTTTGATTAGCTCAAGCGCTCCGTCCATCATCCCCTTTGGTATCGCTTTGTTCGCCCTAAGTTGGCAGGGTATGCCCAGACGTGGGTCCCTTGCTCACTTTGCCACTGGATTCAAGCTAGCCTGGATGATGACGGCTGAATAGCCAGAAACCGGTCCCAGGATGCTTGTTTCCGGTCCAGGGAAGACATGGCTTGGCAGTTCGGGCTGGACTGTTCCCATGAGGCACAGGGTCAGACTGATTTGCATATGGCCATGTCTGAACTGGGGTGGTGGAGTGAGCTAAGGAATGATGATGGATTAAACCCAGATCAGTTGACTGGGGTGAGTGTTTGATTAGCTCAAGCGCTCCGTCCATCATCCCCTTTGGTATCGCTTGTTCGCCCTAAGTTGGCAGGGTATGCCCAGGCGTGGGTCCCTTGCTCACTTTGCCACTGGATTCAAGCTAGCCTGGCTGATGACGGCTGAATAGCCAGAAACCGGTCCCAGGATGCTTGTTTCCGGTCCAGGGAAGACATGGCTTGGCAGTTCGGGCTGGACTGTTCCCATGAGGCACAGGGTCAGACTGATTTGCATATGGCCATGTCTGAACTGGGGTGGTGGAGTGAGCTAAGGAATGATGATGGATTAAACCCAGATCAGTTGACTGGGGGTGAGTGTTTGATTAGCTCAAGCGCTCCGTCCATCATCCCCTTTGGTATCGCTTTGTTCGCCCTAAGTTGGCAGGGTATGCCCAGACGTGGGTCCCTTGCTCACTTTGCCACTGGATTCAAGCTAGCCTGGCTGATGACGGCTGAATAGCCAGAAACCGGTCCCAGGATGCTTGTTTCCGGTCCAGGGAAGACATGGCTTGGCAGTTCGGGCTGGACTGTTCCCATGAGGCACAGGGTCAGACTGATTTGCATAGGCCATGTCTGAACTGGGGTGGTGGAGTGAGCTAAGGAATGATGATGGATTAAACCCAGATCAGTTGACTGGGGGTGAGTGTTTGATTAGCTCAAGCGCTCCGTCCATCATCCCCTTTGGTATCGCTTTGTTCGCCCTAAGTTGGCAGGGTATGCCCAGACGTGGGTCCCTTGCTCACTTTGCCACTGGATTCAAGCTAGCCTGGCTGATGACGGCTGAATAGCCAGAAACCGGTCCCAGGATGCTTGTTTCCGGTCCAGGGAAGACATGGCTTGGCAGTTCGGGCTGGACTGTTCCCATGAGGCACAGGGTCAGACTGATTTGCATATGGCCATGTCTGAACTGGGGTGGTGGAGTGAGCTAAGGAATGATGATGGATTAAACCCAGATCAGTTGACTGGGGGTGAGTGTTTGATTAGCTCAAGCGCTCCGTCCATCATCCCCTTTGGTATCGCTTTGTTCGCCCTAAGTTGGCAGGGTATGCCCAGACGTGGGTCCCTTGCTCACTTTGCCACTGGATTCAAGCTAGCCTGGCTGATGACGGCTGAATAGCCAGAAACCGGTCCCAGGATGCTTGTTTCCGGTCCAGGGAAGCCATGGCTTGGCAGTTCGGGCTGGACTGTTCCCATGAGGCACAGGGTCAGACTGATTTGCATATGGCCATGTCTGAACTGGGGTGGTGGAGTGAGCTAAGGAATGATGATGGATTAAACCCAGATCAGTTGACTGGGGGTGAGTGTTTGATTAGCTCAAGCGCTCCGTCCATCATCCCCTTTGGTATCGCTTTGTTCGCCCTAAGTTGGCAGGGTATGCCCAGACGTGGGTCCCTTGCTCACTTTGCCACTGGATTCAAGCTAGCCTGGCTGATGACGGCTGAATAGCCAGAAACCGGTCCCAGGATGCTTGTTTCCGGTCCAGGGAAGCCATGGCTTGGCAGTTCGGGCTGGACTGTTCCCATGAGGCACAGGGTCAGACTGATTTGCATATGGCCATGTCTGAACTGGGGTGGTGGAGTGAGCTAAGGAATGATGATGGATTAAACCCAGATCAGTTGACTGGGGGTGAGTGTTTGATTAGCTCAAGCGCTCCGTCCATCATCCCCTTTGGTATCGCTTGTTCGCCCTAAGTTGGCAGGGTATGCCCAGACGTGGGTCCCTTGCTCACTTTGCCACTGGATTCAAGCTAGCCTGGCTGATGACGGCTGAATAGCCAGAAACCGGTCCCAGGATGCTTGTTTCCGGTCCAGGGAAGACATGGCTTGGCAGTTCGGGCTGGACTGTTCCCATGAGGCACAGGGTCAGACTGATTTGCATATGGCCATGTCTGAACTGGGGTGGTGGAGTGAGCTAAGGAATGATGATGGATTAAACCCAGATCAGTTGACTGGGGGTGAGTGTTTAATTAGTTCAAGCGCTCCGTCCATCATCCCCTTTGGTATCGCTTTGTTCGCCCTAAGTTGGCAGGGTATGCCCAGACGTGGGTCCCTTGCTCACTTTGCCACTGGATTCAAGCTAGCCTGGCTGATGACGGCTGAATAGCCAGAAACCGGTCCCAGGATGCTTGTTTCCGGTCCAGGGAAGACATGGCTTGGCAGTTCGGGCTGGACTGTTCCCATGAGGCACAGGGTCAGACTGATTTGCATATGGCCATGTCTGAACTGGGGTGGTGGAGTGAGCTAAGGAATGATGATGGATTAAACCCAGATCAGTTGACTGGGGGTGAGTGTTTGATTAGCTCAAGCGCTCCGTCCATCATCCCCTTTGGTATCGCTTTGTTCGCCCTAAGTTGGCAGGGTATGCCCAGACGTGGGTCCCTTGCTCACTTTGCCACTGGATTCAAGCTAGCCTGGCTGATGACGGCTGAATAGCCAGAAACCGGTCCCAGGATGCTTGTTTCCGGTCCAGGGAAGACATGGCTTGGCAGTTCGGGCTGGACTGTTCCCATGAGGCACAGAGTCAGACTGATTTGCATATGGCCATGTCTGAACTGGGGTGGTGGAGTGAGCTAAGGAATGATGATGGATTAAACCCAGATCAGTTGACTGGGGGTGAGTGTTTGATTAGCTCAAGCGCTCCGTCCAACATCCCCTTTGGTATCGCTTTGTTCGCCCTAAGTTGGCAGGGTATGCCCAGACGTGGGTCCCTTGCTCACTTTGCCACTGGATTCAAGCTAGCCTGGCTGATGACGGCTGAATAGCCAGAAACCGGTCTCAGGATGCTTGTATCCGGTCCAGGGAAGACGTGGCTTGGCAGTTCGGGCTGGACTGTTCCCATGAGGCACAGGGTCAGACTGATTTGCATATGGCCATGTCTGAACTGGGGTGGTGGAGTGAGCTAAGGAATGATGATGGATTAAACCCAGATCAGTTGACTGGGGGTGAGTGTTTGATTAGCTCAAGCGCTCCGTCCATCATCCCCTTTGGTATCGCTTTGTTCGCCCTAAGTTGGCAGGGTATGCCCAGACGTGGGTCCCTTGCTCACTTTGCCACTGGATTCAAGCTAGCCTGGCTGATGACGGCTGAATAGCCAGAAACCGGCCCCAGGATGCTTGTTTCCGGTCCAGGGAAGACATGGCTTGGTAGTTCGGGCTGGACTGTTCCCATGAGGCACAGGGTCAGACTGATTTGCATATGGCCATGTCTGAACTGGGGTGGTGGAGTGAGCTAAGGAATGATGATGGATTAAACCCAGATCAGTTGACTGGGGGTGAGTGTTTGATTAGCTCAAGCGCTCCGTCCATCATCCCCTTTGGTATCGCTTTGTTCGCCCTAAGTTGGCAGGGTATGCCCAGACGTGGGTCCCTTGCTCACTTTGCCACTGGATTCAAGCTAGCCTGGCTGATGACGGCTGAATAGCCATAAACCGGTCCCAGGATGCTTGTTTCCGGTCCAGGGAAGACATGGCTTGGCAGTTCGGGCTGGACTGTTCCCATGAGGCACAGAGTCAGACTGATTTGCATATGGCCATGTCTGAACTGGGGTGGTGGAGTGAGCTAAGGAATGATGATGGATTAAACCCAGATCAGTTGACTGGGGGTGAGTGTTTGATTAGCTCAAGCGCTCCGTCCATCATCCCCTTTGGTATCGCTTTGTTCGCCCTAAGTTGGCAGGGTATGCCCAGACGTGGGTCCCTTGCTCACTTTGCCACTGGATTCAAGCTAGCCTGGCTGATGACGGCTGAATAGCCAGAAACCGGTCCCAGGATGCTTGTTTCCGGTCCAGGGAAGACATGGCTTGGCAGTTCGGGCTGGACTGTTCCCATGAGGCACAGGGTCAGACTGATTTGCATATGGCCATGTCTGAACTGGGGTGGTGGAGTGAGCTAAGGAATGATGATGGATTAAACCCAGATCAGTTGACTGGGGGTGAGTGTTTGATTAGCTCAAGCGCTCCGTCCATCATCCCCTTTGGTATCGCTTTGTTCGCCCTAAGTTGGCAGGGTATGCCCAGAGGTGGGTCCCTTGCTCACTTTGCCACTGGATTCAAGCTAGCCTGGCTGATGACGGCTGAATAGCCAGAAACCGGTCCCAGGATGCTTGTTTCCGGTCCAGGGAAGACATGGCTTGGCAGTTCGGGCTGGACTGTTCCCATGAGGCACAGGGTCAGACTGATTTGCATATGGCCATGTCTGAACTGGGGTGGTGGAGTGAGCTAAGGAATGATGATGGATTAAACCCAGATCAGTTGACTGGGGGTGAGTGTTTGATTAGCTCAAGCGCTCCGTCCATCATCCCCTTTGGTATCGCTTTGTTCGCCCTAAGTTGGCAGGGTATGCCCAGACGTGGGTCCCTTGCTCACTTTGCCACTGGATTCAAGCTAGCCTGGCTGATGACGGCTGAATAGCCAGAAACCGTTCCCAGGATGCTTGTTTCCGGTCCAGGGAAGACATGGCTTGGCAGTTCGGGCTGGACTGTTCCCATGAGGCACAGGGTCAGACTGATTTGCATACGGCCATGTCTGAACTGGGGTGGTGGAGTGAGCTAAGGAATGATGATGGATTAAACCCAGATCAGTTGACTGGGGGTGAGTGTTTGATTAGCTCAAGCGCTCCGTCCATCATCCCCTTTGGTATCGCTTTGTTCGCCCTAAGTTGGCAGGGTATGCCCAGACGTGGGTCCCTTGCTCACTTTGCCACTGGATTCAAGCTAGCCTGGCTGATGACGGCTGAATAGCCAGAAACCGGTCCCAGGATGCTTTTTCCGGTCCAGGGAAGACATGGCTTGGCAGTTCGGGCTGGACTGTTCCCATGAGGCACAGGGTCAGACTGATTTGCATATGGCCATGTCTGAACTGGGGTGGTGGAGTGAGCTAAGGAATGATGATGGATTAAACCCAGATCAGTTGACTGGGGGTGAGTGTTTGATTAGCTCAAGCGCTCCGTCCATCATCCCCTTTGGTATCGCCCCTTTATGGAACAGCAGAGCAAAATGCACACCATCATATTATTTAACAATTCATAGGAAGTTAAAACGCATATCATAAAACCAATGACAAAACATGAATAAAAAAAACCATCACCATTGCATAGTTCAACCTGAGAGTACAAAAAATAAAATTTGCCCCATATACACTTGCTCGTATTTACAGTTAATAAAAATGTATTATATATTTTAAAAGAAGAAATTACATGACATGATTAAAAACAGTGTTCGCAGACAGACTCAAGGGCAACCTATTCCTAATTCTAATCGCCCCTAATAAAAAACTAGCTACCCCAAAACAGACCATCGGTGACGCTAATGTTTGAAGGTAGACCAACGCCGGCCTAACCTGAACAAAATTACAATTTTTAAGCAAAGGGAGGATAAGCTTTCTGCGCAATGAATTGTAATATTCGCAGAAAAACATTATATGGAGAGTGTCTTGCTCCGAGAAGTTGTCACAGGGACAAGGTTTTAGTGTGCCCTCCCTAAAGTAACCTTTGGGGAAGGCTAGTAGCCAGGGGACCATATTCAATCTAAATCTTGTTAGAACAAACAGATGGTACGGTTTATTAATGTAGGATAGATATGGTTGTATATGTTGGGCCAGGCTCAATGTGACAAATCTTCTCACCATAGGTGTTTTTAATTCGTTCTCCTCCCTTAGTCCCTTTTGTCTATCCAGGAACTGCTGCTTACCGTCTCTGATGGCCGGTTTACCCAGAGCAATAGGACTCGAAAATAAGTCTGGACAGCCAAGAATTTCCATTTGGTCCTTAATATATTTCAACCAAGGGATCTCTAACACCTTTTCAAGGGTAAGGCAATCTCGTATGATCAGTTGATTTAAATTCGGAGTCGGTTGAGAATAAATTCTCAGCCAGCGTAATAAAGGCGCAACCGCAATCTGATCCGAGATAAAGCCCGCTCCCAGTTCCTCATGTATATTAAAAATTGTGGTTGATGCGGGGACCGAGAGCAGCTTACGCATAAAGGTGTTCTCGGCCCCCTGGATTACTTTCACATCTGTGTAGCCCCAAATATCACTGCCGTAAGTAGCCATAGGGATACACTTGGCGTTATAAATCTTCATGATTACAGGGAGAGGTTTTGATCCTACTCTTTTAGCAAAGTCTAGAGTAGCCCCCGATGCTCTAACTAGCACATTCTTTTTATGGACACGCTGCGTATGCCAAGTGAGTTGGTCGTCGAAAAAGACCCCTAAATAGGGGAAAGCGGGGACTTTTAGTAACTCAACTCCCTTGCAATAGAATTTGGCCTTCGCTGCCCTCCTTGAGCCTATGGTCATAGCATGCGATTTTTTCAAGTTAGTTATTAAGTCCAATGATTCCATAAAATCTATAAAACAATTTAAAAGAAGTTGCAGCCCCCTTGCAGTTCTGGCCATTAAAACCGCGTCATCGGCATACAGGAGCGCGGGAATCATTTTAGTACCGGCTCTGGGTATATCTTTACAGCAAGAAACCAGAGAATCCCTAGTTTATTAATATAGAGGGTGAACAGCAAGGGGGCCAATATGCACCCCTGCCGGACCCTCTCTTTACTGCCCAAGAGTCGGTAAGGCTGCCCTCTTCGTTAAAACGTGCTGCCGCTATTGTGTTTTCATGAATGGCAGCCAAAAATGAAATCAGGTCACCATCTAGCCCTATGTCTCGAAGGATCAGCCACAGCTTTTACCTATTAACAAGGTCAAACACCGAGGTTAAATCCATAAAGGCCACATGAAGATCCCCGCGTTTTACAACTGTATATTTCCCTATCACCAAATGGAGGTTAAGGCATTGGTCCAAGGTACCCCTCCCTTGCCTAAAACCATATTGGAGGTCGGAGACTATACTTGTTTGTTCAAGCCACTCTGTTAAACGCTCCAAGACGACTTTCCCCATGATTTTGGCGGCGGAGTCAAGGAGCGAAATAGGCCTGTAACAAGCCGGATCACCCCTTGACCCCTTTTTGAAGATTGGTACGATAACCGCTTTTGCCCATGAAGAGGGAAAGCCAGATACGCAAGCTGCATTAAAAACGTGAGTTAAAATCTTGGCCCAAAGCTCAGGGTCTGCCTTGTAAAGATCCGCCGGTACTCCGTCAGGACCTGGAGCTTTCCCCCCAAGAGTTGTAGTGATCGCTTTATAAACTTCATCAGTTGTAAAGACAAGGGGGGAACCCACCAAGCCAAGCACGGACATCTCAGTGGAAGCCCCTAAGGTCATATCACTGTACACTTTCCCAAAATGTTGCACCCACGTCTCCGCGGGGACTAGAGAATCTTTACTGGAGTTTGGTGTATCGTCAAACAGAGGACTATTTACCACAGACCAAAATCTAGAACTATTAGCCAGCACGCTGGCTTGGCTAAGCTCCTCCCACGCCATCTCCCGCAATTGCCTTTTCCTGCTTTTTACTGCAAGTTTATAAGCCTTCCTTACCTCCTTAACCCGTAATACCGCCCTTGGCTTTTGCTTAAGCTCCCGCATTAAATCTTTGTGGGTGTTCATGCAAGCTTCATCAAACCATTTTTTAAACTTTCTGCGCCTAGGTCTGCTGGCTATAGTTAAATCTGAAGCAACCTGCTTCCCAATTAGATCAAAAGCATTTAACACAGATCTTGGTTGGGAATCCTGGTCTATACAAATCCTAAACTCCTGGGCACATTTAATAAGCAAACTATCAATGAAGCTTTCAGGGGTAATCCTTTCCCACTTCACTCTACGAGCTTGATCTTTAGAGGCAATATTAGTATTAGTAAGGTTGGTCATGGTCCTTCCCTTGTTAACAGCATTTAAATTAAGATCCGATATCATAGGGTTATGATCGCTGACGTAATTTTTTAATATACTTAGTCTGCCAATTACCGTCAGCAATGGAGATGAAACCAAGATATGGTCAATTATGCTTTCGCGGCCACGACCAACATAAGTAGGTACGGGGGCAATCCGGTCTGATTGTTCAAGGCAAACCAAATTATAAGCCGCTAAAAGACTTTCTAAAAAAATGCCAGACGAGGTGTGTTCAAAATGATTGTGCCCCTGTGGACCACATTCCTCCTCCAGCCTGGCTGAACAATTAATGGGGCAAAAATGAACATTAAAATCTCCCAGGACTAATATATCATAGTAAACTGCTGAACTATCTCCATAGCTTTCCAAAAAGGCCATGAGAGCCATAAGATGCTCTGTCTCTTAATTTCTTGTAAAAGAATTATAAAAATTAGCCACTAAAAGGGTTGGGAGATTCTTCCCTGTCAACTCTACCACTAACATGTGAGGAGAACAAGAATCAATCAGCCTTGCCTTGTAAGAAAGCTTAAGGTTGATCAATAATAATAGCCCCCCCCTTGCTCTACCCATACTGGACGGTATAGCGAATTTACAAAAAAGATATAAACCTATCCAGGTAAAAATGCTCATTTGACTCCCAGGTTTCCTGTAGAGCTATAATGTGGTGAGTAGGAAGAAAACGTTCCCAAGAGACATCGCCCTTTTTTGTCCTTAAACCAGCAATATTCCATGTTAAGACTTTCATTGTATCATCAATCAATTGGGTCCAAGATTCAATTTGATCTGGCCTAAGAGGGGGCACACCAGCCAAAACCAAGACATACGGGCATGCAGCCGAAGGTAGGTCTAGTATGTCTCCAGAACCCTTCACAGTCAAACGGTTCATCACATTTGGGCCGCCCCTACCATTATTGCTGTCTCCAATACTGGTATTGGCCTGGGTAGTAGGTAAAAGACTTGAAGGTCCTGCCGGTTGGGACAGTATGTAGTCAGATGAATTAAAAGAATTGGCCATCCCACCTGTCTCCAGTCCTCCCCGCCCCTGGTTGATTGTACTTCCCCCGGGGCCAGATGCCATAGATAATAATCGAGATATGACCGGAGCCCTGGCACCCATGCTACCTTTACCTGCTAAATGGCCCGGTTCTCTATTGCTACCCCCCACAATCCTGTTTACTTCTGGCATTTCCAAAACCGTCGATACTTCGGCTGCCCCCCGCACTGCACATTTACACCCACAAGCCTCCCGGTTAGATGATACATTACTCAGTTTTTGGAGGTGCAACAATTTTTCCTCAATTACTCCTAATTTACATAATAGGGGGGCTAGAAGAACAGTTATTAAAGTCTCTAAGCGTTTCCAATGATCAGGGTCACTCCCAAAGTCCGCCCTGGTGTGAAGGTCGATATTTGACAAATGGGACATGCCACCAGCAGATTCTAAGGCATGAAGTTCATGAAGCCCAGACGTAGGTCTGTAGGTTTAAGGTTATGCTTGTTCCTCTGCGCCACACTTGCCCTTGTGCGTTTCGCAGGCGGCTCACCATTGCCTCTCTGCAAAAGATTAACAGGGCGTGCCATACTTTCCCTTATCCCTCTTTTAGGTCTAGTCACAGGGTCACCTTGGGCTGTACAAGTTATGTTCGAAATGTAGGCTGGGGATAAAACCGAGGGTGCAGGGGGGTCTACTATCTCCAAAGTTGGATTAACTATCAAATCCTGGGGTTGGCTCAATGCTGTATCTTGGGCAGGTTCCAGATTATTGAAGTGGCCTATGTCCGGAGCCCCCAATGCAGCAACTACATCATCAGCTCGTTTCGCATCAGAACTTATAATTGGGGTCTCAATACGTTGATGAACCGAGTTTTGAGATCCACCCACTGGAGATTTAGCCATAATTAAGCCTCCCAAAGATGACCTTTTTTGTCCAGCGTAAGTGTCCATGGAGAGTCGTTTTTCAGTAAGCTGGATTTGATGTGTCAAAACTGACTCAGCCCTAATCAAAAACGCATCCAGGGTTCCCACAACCCCGCCCCCTCCCCGCGCTCCTACTGCCTTACGTTTTGAAGTCATAGTCTATTCCTTGAAATATATGTGGCACAAAGTCCTGGGCAGACTAGGCAATCATACGTATTACGATGAAATAGTCAATAAAAACCTTATATGATGGCTCCGACGACTACGATGGGAGGCCCAGCCCTACCTCCTCCTGTCTCAGACGGGCCCGCCCTTGGTCCGGGCTTCGTCCGGGCTGCGTCCCGCGCCGCGGGGGTAGAGGCAGCGCTATAAGCGCGATGGATGTCGCCTCCCCCTCGCTCGCGGCACCTGTGGCGGGAGCTGAGAATGCTGGGACTGGTAGTCCCTGTAGAATACGGACCGGCAGTGGTGGAAAGTCCTTGGTGAAGAAAGCCCTGGGACTCCTGTCCCACCAGGGCTCAAGGGGAAAAGACAGAGTTACCCCCAGTCAGCAAACAGCAACGTTGGAAAACAACTAACCAACAGGGCAACTCCGGTGAGTCATCCGTTGTGGTGTTTTACTTAGCCTTTACAGAGTGTCAATAAAACGAGAATACCACCGCCAGCCTCAAAAGCATTAAGTTCCATATAGTGCTAGGTGGTAAAAGTGTCTCAATATTACTTGCAAGGCATTTCCCCTCGTACCTTGATCACTCACGGTCTCCGTGTGGCTGCTATTTACTTCTTCGGGTTCGGAAGTGCAAGGGTCAGACAGACCTTCGCAAACTCTGGCTGTCCCACGATAACTGAAGTAATCTTCGGCCCGTAGGCCTACTTGAAAAACAACGTAGCAGAGCCTTTCGTTTTCTCAAGTGGCTCCAACTTGGCAAAATTCCACCTAATAACAGCAACAGCCGGCGGGCTCCCTTTTACAAAGTAATTCCAAAAGCACTGTGACGGAAGGAAGCCTCAGCCTGGGGAGTCGGGGCTCGTAGGCGACGTCACCACCACATATTCCAAAAGGAGATCACCCATATGAGCGTGAAAACAAGCCACTCCAACAGAACCTTCCAGCAAGTAAAAGATGTATTTCTTAGGCAGCATAACTGTTAGCTGTTTGCTAATATCGCGCTGGGTCAGTTTAGAGGGGCAGGATGGCTATCCAGGGGATCAAAGATATAGCTCCAAAATGTAGTCAGGATCATGTTCCTGAGAATTGCGTCCAGAATACTGTTACTGTATGATGGTGATGCTATAACCGACTGTCTTGCAAGATGATGTTGATTGACACCGTTTGTTATACTTGCTGTGCACTGAGCAATGGTTTAATAAAAAGATTTTTTTTAAAACAAATGTTGCAGTTGTTATCTCAGGTCTAAGGTATAAGGGACAGCGTACGGGTATCTGACCCCTGGACCTTGTAGGTGGATGCCTGAGGTACCCCCCCCCCCAGAGCCAAATATTTCAAAAAACATTTTGGGAGTTACTGCGATCCTCGAAGAATCCTTCAAGCCTAGTATGCCTGCCTGGAGGTGACCACACGTTTCGACCCCAATACTTTAGGTGTCTCCTCAGGACGAAAAACTGGAGCACCTTTTTTAATAAAGGTAAGAAGTAGGCTATTAAGCTAAAAAATGCTGGGCCTCCAAGGTGAATTGTGAAAAACAACTGACATTATTCCTTATTGCTAGTTCCAGGGAGGAGTATGGAACATGATGCCTGTAATGAAAAGTAGGAAGTACTAAGTAATTGCAAGTCATTGGAAGTGACAGTTCACAAAAATGTATAAACATAATACACGACGAGATGCAGAAGTTTGGAAATTACACGTTGCACACATTAGACAGCGGCACATGCGAAAGAGACAAGAGTAGCAGAAGCACCGTAAAAGACTGCTTTTAAACACAATATAGAGATACATATGCAAATTTACACTAATACATATAAAAAGGGTGAGATTTAATGCTATATATGAAGTGGCCTAGTGCTATTTAAATGCTTTTGTGGAGAATGCATTGCATAGAAGCATGGGTGGTATAGATTGTAATCAATGAGATATGAGCCTGAAACACTGCAGACTAATACTAGAGATGATATATTTAATGAAAATGTCAAAACTATTTTATTTTTCATAAACTTAGAAAATGGGCACTTATATGAAAAGTAATGAATTTTGTAGTAGTGGGATATTCTTAACGATAACTAGTGTCATGTAATAATAATTTGTGAATATTAAATGTAATTTCTTATGGTTATGATTTACTTCATTTAATGATGTTTTATAATGAATAAAGCAAAGAAAATGTGAAGTCAACTTAAGGGCTTCTTGTTGAGACATGTTTCTAGTATTGACCTTTACCTCAATATTAACAATGGCTTAGTGATTTAGTATATTGTTGCATTACATGTACAGCAATCATACATTCGTTTACTTTTCTGAAAACTATTCCCATGGGATTAGCAAGTCTGAGAACCGTGATTTCTACTGTCCTGTGTATTGATAATATGTTTCTTTTCCCGATCAATAATTGGTGTGAACTTGTAAATCTGTTGGTTCTCATGACAAGCATGGGAAACCATGTTGATGTTGCCACTATCTAGGTGACTTTGTACTTCTTGAACAAATGATGGTCTTTTGATGTTGGTGCGATGCCACATCATTCGGACATTGTAGCATGAACCTATAAAAGAAGAAACTGCAAAGGAGGGGCAACGCACTCAAATTATTTTTCTGTGAATGCACAGATTAATTAATTGCCTTTTGCTGTGCGACGCACTCAATTTATTTTTCCTTTCGTTCTGACTGATTTTAGTGGTATCAAACCATCCTTTGGTTTTGGACTATCAGTTGATGCTACATTTGGTAGTAGATGAACTGAGATCTTTCTTGCTGAACCAGAACTTTTCTCTTTACTTAAGTTTTATGCTAAATGGAATCGCCCTTGGAGACTTTTACATTTGATTTTCCTCTTGCCTGATAGGATAATACTGTTAGTTGGAGAACCATCCTTCTGCCTTATGGGTAGCAGGACTTTGTAACTATGTAAGTAGATTGAGAACTAATGTTGCCCAAATGCTGGGTGCTTTAATTAAAGCTGTGATTTTGTTAACTGAATTTCTAAAGAGATTACTTTTTTATAATGAATTTTGAATCTTTGATACAATAACTAACAAACTTTAAACTTGCCTGAGACTTTTATTGTGTCCTATTTGTTGCCTCTTGAAAGTGTGCAATTAGAGAAAGATTTAATGTAGGACTTTTTGGAAGTTGGCTGTCAAGTAATGGTCCTCATTGAGCAGCTGACTGATGTGTCTTGGAAACCCTAGTTTTCTCCCCTCCTATCGGCAGAACAAGATCCATCGGAGGACCATTACCTCGGGTTAGATAAATTGAGAATACATTAGAACACAGAAATGAAATGAGAGTTTTACTCTAATCGTAGCAGGGCCCAGTATGGTTAGAGTAGACTGAGAGCGCACTCTTCTGCGTGCCAACCGAAGCAAGGCGGAAAATCACAAGTTGACAACTCCAGCCAGGGTACTAGGCTTGAAGGATTCTTAGAGGAAACCTGCTTTGAAAGAAACCCATTAAATAATTGTTTCCCAAAGAACTGCGCCACAGCCCCTGCCCAATTCCTATGTTATAAATATAGTAGGGCTTTGGCAAACTTTCTTTCATGGACATTTACTGTACTTCAAATCCTGGAAAACCAGAACTGGAAGTGTACTTTAAAATTTTAAAATCTTTTCTCATTTGTGGTTTGTTCCCAAATACTGGTGATGGTTGACAGCATTATGCCCGGTTTTTAACTTTTTTTGTGCCAATATGATAAATTGTCATTATTGAGTAATGTTAACATTTCTCATCATGCGAGGTGTATTCTTTTGCTTTATGGCTTGGAATCTCCACACGTTTGGCCAAACATAGAATGTGGAGAAATAACCTCCTAAAAGCTAGGCAGGAAGTGCCGCTGGTTTAAAGGTACAACACATCCTCCTCTCTTAATATTTATAAGCAAACAATGTGAAAAATTACAAAGAGTAAACTCAGAGAAATAAACACATTGAAGTTACAACAAACATAAGTTTAGGAAAAAAATCAAATGCTCAGAATAGACTCATTTTACATAATCCCGTAGACACTCAGGGGGTCTACGTGACCTATATAGTCTAAAACATCCATGTTATTCTCCTGTTATCTATGCCATCACCACTAGCCACATTACCGGTTTGAAGACCCTTTCACCGGATCTCCTTAAGACCTCACAGTCACCCATCAATAGGAAACTGCTGCATTCATCTTCTACACTCCTCACATTGACTTGGCCAGCCTTCCCATACAATGCAACCCTTCTGTAATTCCCCTACTCGCCATTCTACAAAACCAAAAATAAATCATGCTCTTCTTTTACCTTATGAGGCCCATAAAACGTCATCAAACCTCTTTCCAAACATCCAAACTTTAATTTGACCCAATCACCCACTTCAGTATTACCAACCAAATCACTTTTACAGGGAGAGACCTTATAGCCAAATCCAATCAAGAATTTCATCCTTTTTGGAGCCATCTTCTTATTGGGCTCCCTTCCCTTAAACATGACAAAAGATACTTTATCAGTGACATTGTAGGAAGCTGCCTCTCTATATAGTGTACTAAAATGAAGTACACTGTGCAGAGAGTCCAGTGGTTCCTCAATTGGTTTACAGACGCTAGAATAGATAATACTAACGCTCTCTTTTGTGGTAGTGTGGGCGAGCAGTTAGGCTTATCAGAGGGTAGTGCTAAGCATTTGTTGTACTCACAGAAGCAATAAACAAGACACACACTCAAAGAATAAATCTGAGACCAATTTAGAAAAATAACACTTCTTTTTATATGCATTTCAACCTCAAGAACTTCGTTTTAGGGTAAGTACAGTTTTTGTTATAAATATTCACAGGGAAGGAAATGATCGACCCTGTGCACTTTTACGCACAATGCAATCCTATGGGATGAAAAGTCAAATATGCATAAAGGTAGGTACAGTCGGTTTCAGGGGTTCACCTTCTGGGATCGGAATAGCAGTGGGTCATGGTTCAAAGTTCTACTAGCAGTTCTTGAGAAAAACCGTCTGGGTTCTACTAGAAGCAGGGTGCTGGTGAGGCTGGTAACTGGCTCCACGGTGAAGGGGGGGCACCTGAAAAGAGGCTGCACAGGGGACTTGTGGGCAAGTTCGAGGGCTCACAAATGTGGCTCAGGTCACAAGGGGTCTTGGAGCAGGGGTGCGAAAGCCAGTTTGTAGGGACCCAGGCTGTAGGGCTCAGGAGCAGAGGGGTTTGGTCTGCTGGACTGAATGTGCAAAGATGCCCCTCACGGTCAGGGACAAACAGCTGGAAGAGTAGAAATAAAGGAGGCTGGGCCAATCTAGAAGTGGGTCTCAGTGATGCTGACGTCACTCGATGGCTGCTTGGTCCTGCGGTAGTGAGAGTCCGGACTGGACACTGACGATCGGTGTTTGGTGCAGGGCGTCTGGTACTCCAGGGGTTTGTGCCGCACAGCTCCGGTTGGTCCTGGTGTCTTCAAACCTGTTTCCTGACGCAGTTGGAAGGCCAAAGGGACCAACAATGTCAATCCCAACCCTTTTAAAGGGTACCCCAACCACTGGAAGTGGAATCAAGGGGGCCCTTGGGTGGGCACCTGCTTTGCAGCTGGCTTTGCAGGTGGCACAAGAGTTGCAAAACTCCTTCATCTTCCAAGACATGTTTGGCCAGTAGAAGTGGATGACGAACCTGCTCCAAGTTTTGGTCTGTCCGAGATGCCCAGCTAGGGGGATGTCATGTGCCAATGTGAGGAGAAACTTTCTGAACTGCTGAGGTATTACCACTCGCCTGATGGCACCAGGTTTGGGGTCTCTGGCCTCAGTGTACAGGAGCCCTTCCTCCCAATAGGTCCTGTGGGAGCCACTGACATCTCCCAGTTCCTGTGCAGCAGCTTGCTGTCTCAGGCTTTCAAGAGTAGGACAGGTCCTCTGTCCTTGGCACAGCTGTTCCCTAGAGGGTACCCCTGGGCCTAGGATCTCTGCTGTGTAAGGCCCAAGTTCCTGGGGCTCAGTTCCCTCTGGGGCTGACAGGTCCTCTCCCTGGGGAGAGGAGATTGGTTTCCCAGACTACTTACCTTTTCTCTTGGAGGGTTGGTCCATCCTTTCAGGCTCCAACATCTCTTTTTCACCATGGGGCTTGCTCTGTGCTTGGCTTTTACGCACACTCATTCAGTAATTCCCAGCATGGCTGCATGGGACCGAAGCTCGACCTCAGCCCAAGCTGAGGACTCCAGATAATTCCCTAGCAGACATTCAACCAGGATTGCAGAAGAGACCACTACCCATTTCAGGCCAGTAACCCCTCCCCATTCTAAGGATACCATCGCCATGGGATGGATTTTTCTGAAATTGTCAGTGTTGGTGACTGGTTAAGTCTGTCCATTCAGGTACTGTCCTGGAGAAACCAGTTTCATTGTCACCATGGTAACACTGGCACCTGTATCTCGCAGGGCTTCTACCTTAATCCCATTAAGAAATAGCTTCTGTTTGTATTTTTCCATATTAGGAGGCCAAACAGCTAAGGTTGCAAGGTCCACCCCACCCTCATAGACTTGTGTAGCTTCTGTGTGCACTCTGATTTGCTCAGGGCGCATGTAGGATCCCACCTGGAGACTTGCTATTTTCCTTTTTTAGGATCCCAATTCCAATCTTGGTGCCCAGTTTTTGGTTGTGAAGATATTTGGGGCCCACCATCCTTAGCAGGTTGTGGGGGCCTTTAGAAGACTCTTTACATTTAACCTTAGATTGTTCACTCTCTTTTCTCTGGGAAGGCTTAGTAACCCCTTTTTGTTTTGGTCATCCCCACCAGTGGAAGCTTTGGTCACCCTAGTCTTGACACAGTGGTCCGCCTTCTTTCCCAATTCTTGAGGAGAAATTGTATCTAGGTCTACCAAGTACTGGTGCAACTTTTCTTGATAACAAATACTCAACAGCTGTTCTTTCATATTCAAATTATACAGCTCATCATAGTCATGCACATTGTTACCTTTCAACCAACCACCTAGTGTCTTCACTGGAAGGCCTACAAAATCTACCCAGGACTGACTCTGGGGTTTTCGAGCCTCGTGAACCTGATTCTCTATTCTTCAGTGGTGTGCCCAAAGCCCTCAATCAGGTCATAGGACTCAGCTTCTGTTCCTGTCAGTGTCAGGAGTCTATCCCTGCAATTACCAGAGAACAGTTCCCAAAGGAGAGCGCTCCAATACTTCTGGCTGACCTTCCTGTCACTACAGGCTCTCTCGAACGCTATGAACCATTTAAGATGTCATCACCTTCTGTATACTTTGGAACAATACCTTTCGAGATTTTAGGGTCAAAGGTTTCCTCTTTGTCTCTAGGTATAATATTGCTGTCACCTTTTATGGGTCCTAAACCCAAATCTTCTCTTTCCATTTATATGGCCAGTATCCTGTCCTCCAGGGTGATTCTTCGGGACAATCTTTCAAGAAGAGCCTCTTCTTTGGACAGAGTACCTTGAGTGATTTGAGCCGTCCTCCCTAGAGGTAGGTACCCTTGGCACAGTGGGTCATTTTTGAGGTAGAGGTACGGTGTACTCTGTTTCAAGTTGAGACATATTCAGGTCATCCTCAAAGTCAATACCAGCAGTTGTTTGGGAACCGCCCGGGCTCTACGGGGAGCAGGGTGCTGGTGAGGCTGGTAGCTGGCTTGTTACGGAGAAGGGGGCCACCTGATAAGAGGCTGCACAGGGGGACTTGTGGGAAAGTCAGAGGGCTCCTATATGAAGCTGGCTCTCTATATAGGGTACTAAAAAGAAGTACACTGTGCAGAGAGTCAGTGGGTTCCCGATTGGTTGACAGAGGCAAAAGTGGATAATACTAACACTCTATTTGTGGTAGTGTGGGCGAGCAGTTAGGCTTATCAGAGGGTAGTGCTAAACATTTGTTGTACTCACAGAGGCAAAAAATGAGACACACACTGAAATAATAAATTCGAGACCAATTTAGAAAAATAACAATTCATTTTATATATACTGCGAACCAAGAACTACGTTCACAGGTAAGTACTGAATTTCTTATGACTTTTCAAAGATAAGCAAATAGTTGTGCGCAATTATGCACCATACAATCCTATAAGAAGGAAAAAGCAGGTAGGTAAAGCACACAGAACAGACAGTTGTAGGGGTTTACGTTCCGGGTTTTGAGTAGCAGGAAGCCATGGTTCAAGGTTCTACCAATAGGCCATCGGGTGCGTCCCGAATTCCGTCGGGAGCAGAGAGGTGGTGGAGTTGGTAGTTGGTGCACCCTGGGGAAGGGGGGGGGCCTCCAAAAACAAGCTGGACAAGCAAGTCCAAGAGCTTCCAAATGGAGGCTAGGGCCTTAGGGATAAGAGAGCACAGCCAGTTTGTCGTTACCCAGGCCGGGTGCATAAAGGGGCACCTCTCGGTCAGGGGCCGACAGCTGGCAGGGGCGAATTCAGGACTGCTGGACCACTTACGAAGCGGGTCTCAGGGGTCTTGATGACCCTCCGTGGCTGCTGGGCTCTGGTACAGTTGGAGTTCCAACTGGACTCTTTCATGTCGGTCTTCATTGCAGGGCATCTGGTACCCCGGGGATTGGTACAACATGTTTCCGGTCGGTCCTGGTGCCTCCACCCTGGATGGGGAGACAGATTTGACCTTCCAGAGCATGAGTACCTCTTCCTGGTCGTTTGCTGCACCAGTCGGGCCGGGGAGCTGCAAGACAGGGGACCGCACTCTGCGGTTTAGATGCCTGCGGTCTGCAGGGGAGTAGCTCCTCTACTCCAAGGGAGCTCTTGGGCAGTGTGCGAAGACTGGTAGTCCTCTGGGGTTCTTAGAGGCCACACAACTGCAGGACAGGAACGTTCACCTCGATTGTCAAGTCTTGAAGCAGCAGGTAGGCGTTCGAGCCAAAACTCAGCGACAGGCACTCTGTTCTCGGGTTCAGAAGCTCTTCTTTCTCATATTGGTCTTTAAATCCGTTGAATCTGAAGTTCTGGGTCGAGGGGTGCCACATAAATACTAAGTTTAGGGGTGATAAGGGGAGTACCAGGCAGTAGCCAATGGGCTACCTACCTTTAGGGTGACTACGCCCTCTATATGACCACTTCCTGTGGGAAATGGACATAACCCTAACCCTAATAGGCTAATTCTCTCCAACACAAGATGGAGGATTGTGAAAAGGGGTGGTGCTGGCTAGGTGTGGGCACACCTCCAAATCTAATTAATTTTCCCACCTGCCCTCCCATCCAAAGTGGGGACAGACAGGGGGGTTGGCATCTTCAACTAACTGGAGAGGCCTGGTTCTCATTTCAAAGGTGGCAGGGCATTTGAAGCTTCCCGCTCTGGAATGGTCATCCTGCCTGGGGGAAGTGTGACCACCTCCGCACAGAGCAGGCTTTGTTCCTGACCTCCGAGAGTGAAGGCTCTCACCTCAGGAGGTTAGAAACATGTCTAGTGGTGGCAGACTGGCTGAGACTAGTCGGTAACCACGCTGGTAGCCGGTAGGTTTTCAGGGGACACCTCTAATGCTGTCGACATTTCGACCCTATGATAATGTGTTAGTAACTACGCATCATACCGGGTCTCCCTCATCGGGGTTCGCTTAGTATGAAGGGGGTATGCATCACCCGCTAAATCATCACGTATGGTTCCCTTTGTTTAATAAAATTCATCAATTGAATTCATAACTCTCGATGGAAGGGATTCCTCACAATGGAGCAACAGCCGGATTGCTCACATTACCACTTCGTGTATTCACACAAAGTGAATAGTCCTATGAAACACATTTTAATGTTGATATATGCCAGGACACAAGCTCTGTGTGCCTGACTACATCGTTTGAAGGCTGTCCTCTGGTTTGTTACCATTTTAGTGCTGAGGAAAACCCGGTATGATGCGTAGTTACTAACACATGATCATAGGAGCGAAACGTTAATGCCATTGTTTTATGTCTACGTCAGCTATCCTATGATATAAAACGAAGATATAAGGATATTCAGAACTTTAATCTTTTGACGTTAGACATTATGGGCCATACGTATGAAGCTGTTTTGCGATCGCAAACACTGCGAATCGCAAAAAAACGGTGTTTGCGATCGCAAAACAGAGCTCCGCTATGTATGAGACACATTCCGATCGCCAATGTGCGAATCGCTAAATTAGCGAATAGCAAATTTGCGAATTCTACCAAATAGCGAACTATTTGCGAATTCGCAAATTGTGACAAAAAATAGCAAAACTCACAATTGTTGAGTTCACAATTAGCGAATTCGCTAAACGAAATGCATGAATAATTCGCAAATAGCGATTTCACGAAATTCGCAAAATAGAGAATCGCAAATACCACCAAGTCTGAGCAGGTGGTAACCAGGTGCAACCTATTTAAAGAGACCCACAATGCAACTGATGTTTGCCACAATGTCTGGGCTGTACGTGATAGCCAGGAGGCTGCGACTCAGAGCTGCTGCACAGAGAAGGACACGCCAGGAAAGGATCTTTAGAGCGCGCATAACCCTGTTCCAGCGGACTGAGGAGGAGATCCATACAAACTAGAGGCTGGATAAAGAGAGCATCCTGGAATTAATAGCAGAGCTCAAACCTATACTTGAACACCCCACACGCAGGACACACACAATCCCCACCCATATACAGGTCCTGTGCTCACTTCACCTCTTGGCGTCAGGGAGCTTCCAGGGGGTGATAGCCACAGCAGGAGGGGTCTCACAGAGTGCATTGTCGCGCTTCTTCCACGCATTCCTTGATGCCATGGTACAGAGGCTGCATAACCACATACACTTCCCCAGCACACCACAGGCACTAGACCAGACCAAGCAGGAGTTCTATCAAATTGCACAATTCCCCCACGTCATTGGATGCATAGATGGGACCCATGTCGCCATATCCCCCCTCCCAGAACTAGTATGTGTTCAGGAATCGCAAGTCCTACCATTCCCTGAACATACAGGTGGTGTGTAATGCCAGGCACATCATCACCGACATCGTCGCTAAATACCCAGGCAGCACCCACGACTCATTCATCTTCCGCCACAGTGGGATACACCGCCGACTCACAAGTGGGGAGTTTAGTGAGGGATACCTACTAGGTAATTGCATGTGAAAGAAGGACACACTAGTAATGCACAGTAATGGACAGTGTTCAACCATATTTTTCTCGCCCCACAGGTGACAGTGCGTATGCGGTCCGGGACTACATACTCACTCCTTACCTTAATCCTGCCAACGCTGGGGAGCAGAGGTACAACAGTGCCCACATAGCAACCAGATGTACTATCGAGCGGACCTTCGGAATACTCAAGAGCCGGTTCCGATGCATACATAAGAGTGGAGGGGCACTTCAATACAGCCCCCAGACCTGTTGCAAGATAGTGGTAGTGTGTGCCATGCTGCACAACATCGCCACCAGGAAGGGCACACCAGTGGAGCTCACCGAATCGGAATCATCAGATGAGGAGGGGCCAGCTCCTGGACGCATGCCAGCCGGTGTAATTGGTGCAGCTGCTGGGCGCCAGAGGCGAGATGAGATCACACAGAACTATTTCTAGGTAAGAAAAGATGACACAATGCTAAAGATCTAATACAAGACTGTGTTTAATTTCCTTTAGTACAGGATATATATCGGCACACAGCCTGTGTGGCACACAATGTATTGTTAAAAGTCCCGCACATGTGTGATTCACAGTGCAAATTGACTCTCTTGACCAAGTGTCTGTGTGCACTGGGTTGATGCACCCATATCCATGCCTATGTCTGAGCGCCTCAACTGCGGCGCTGACGGCCTGTAGCCCCTCGCTGTGGGTGCACAGTGCCCTCTTCACCTGTCTCAGCAGCCCTGCTGTGATGCACACTACGGCGCCTGTCCGGTGGGGGCGGTGGTGTAATGCTGCTCCTGCTAGATTGGGCGTCCTCGTCTGTTGGAGTGAGGACTCCTGGGCCATAAGTGGCAGCTGCCCGCAGCTGATCCACAGCACATGTCACCTGTACCAGACCCCTGGCCACGTCCTGGCTGCAGTGTGCCACCTCGTGCTGTATACTGATGCTGCGCCTTGACAGCACAGAGGTCGCTGAGGAAAGACGGTTGACCGCCCTGGTGCAGAGGTCTAGGCGGGTGTGTAGGCGCTGCCTCTCCCTGCGCCTAGCAGCATGGTCCACCCTTAGTTCAGCACAGAGTGCCTCCAGGGCACCCGTCAGGCCCATGAAGCCAACCCTGATTTGCCTCTGGATTGACCGTATGTTTTTTGCCTGCAGGCGCTGGACCTCCAACATGTGGCCCTCCAGCCCTTGGAAGACTGTGTCGTCTCCTGTGAATGCTGCACTAGTGGATGCACGTGGTGCCCTGCGCCTGGATGGGATTGGTGGTATTGGATCGGCACGTGCTCGAGCACGGGGTTGTGGCTCTGACTGTCCCTGGACTGTTTGGACATTGACATTGGTGTCCTGGGATTCCTCCTCCAGTGGTGGCAATGGTGGCACTGCAATCCACCTGCGGCGTATTGGAGGGATAACTGGGCTGCCCTCGTCTTCCTCTTCCTCCTCCTCCTCTTGCCCTGTTGCCTCTGGGCTGGGGGATTCATCCTCCCCTGCACTGATTGTTCCCTGTGGTTCTGCTGGTGCTGGCACTGCAATCCACCTGCGGCGTATTGGAGGGATAACTGGGCTGCCCTCGTCTTCCTCTTCCTCCTCCTCCTCTTGCCCTGTTGCCTCTGGGCTGGGGGATTCATCCTCCCCTCCACTGATTGTTCCCTGTGTTTCTGCTGGTGCTGTGGACATAAATGCACACATTAATTTACTGTCCTGCCTTGCATTTGTCATGCATTAAATATCACTGTTTGGAGTTACATGGGTCCTATCTGTCTGTATTTTGACTTTCATGATGCACACATACTGTTTGAGCCTGGCTGGGTGTCATTGCTCCACTGTTAGGTGCATGTAACTACATCTCCCATAATGCATTGCTGTGTGTGCTTGTGTACCTGCACTGGAATTATAGTTTTGTTGTGCCCCTGGGTCTGTGGGGGTAGTAGGGAGGTATCAGGGGTGTGATGGCATGCTTCTTACCTTGTCTTGGTTGTGGGTGGTCAGAGCTGTCCAGGTCTGACACGCCCATTACACTCTCCGGAAGCAGGGTCCCCTCAACCATTTCTTCGAGTGGTGTTGAAGCGGTGGCAGTGGAGGTCCCCCCATCGGTCTTGTTGGCCTCCTCCAACCTGGCAGCAACCTTCTCCTTTGAGCGCGCGCGCATATCATACCAGCGCATCTGTAGGTCTTTGACGCTTCGATGTGTGACGCCAATTGCGTTGACTTTGCGCTGGATGTCTGCCCATATCCTTCTCTTGCATGTCTCTGGCACACGCAGGGACTTCTTGCCAAACAGGAGCTCATGGCTCACAACCATCTTCTGTATCAGGGCCTCCTGCTCACTTTCTGTGAACTTTGGTTTTCTTATTCTGGGGGTCTCCCCCTGCTGCTTGTCCTTGCTGGCCATGTCTCCACTCTCTCCAATGTGTGTAGCACTGCAGTGATGCCTCAGCCTCAACTCCTACTCTCTCACTCTGCTTCTGAGACTCAGGTGCAGCATGGGTAGTCACACTTCCTGGTTGTGATGTCATCAAGCTGCACCTGAGTCCCCGATTTGTAGGTCGCGAATTTCGCTATTTTGCAAATTTCGCAAAATAGAGAAAACGCTACTAATGAATCGCAATTTGGCTCCTCGCTATTCATTTAGCGATTTCTAACGAATCGCTAATATTTTGCGAATTTTTGTTTACATACCGCTTTGCAAATCTCTAATAGCGATTCGCGAAGAATCGCTATTTGCGAGTCGCAAAAGGGGAGTTTGATACATATGGCCCCTATATGTTTTCATTGTCTCAAGCTTTGAGTGTGAACACTGGGATTATTTAATTCTCACTATGTAGATGTTTCTGTGATTTATTGTATGTATTTTATGTGTTAAGGGCAGCAGATGATTTGCAAAAAAAATAAAAAAGTGAATAATATGTATCATGTAGAAGAAATGTTAGATGTATGACAGTGAATATATTTAATTAGAAACTGCCTTGTGTATTATGACTGTGGTTTTGATTCATCTTTCAGAAATAAGTCGATACTCTTTTTCGAAGGGATCATTTTGTGACTCTTTGGCATCAGTGTTGAATGGTCAACAGATTTCGCAATTCTTGGTGAAGAATTGTGTTACACACCCTCGGGAGGTAGCTGTTTGCTTTTGCTTGGTGGGAGCTGGCAGCTCCCACCAAGCAAAAGCAAACATAACTCATCTTTCTGCAAGCCAGAGCTGTCAAACAGCTCCAGCTTGCAGAAAGTAGAGTTCTCATCTGTCCCTCTGCATGCAGATATGTGTGCAGAGAAACAGATGATAACATTTCTCTCCCAGCCTTTCAGGAGCCCCCTGTTGGTCACAGCTCCTGCAAGAGGCGGGGAGCCGACAGGGACCGCAGGGGCCTTCAGGCTCCCCCTGTGGTCCCAAACACAAGCCACTGGGTGCCCTAGGGACACCCAGAATAAAGAGGCCTGGCCCTGGGGGATGGGGTCTCCGGGGCTGAAATCGGTCCGGGGAGGGGGGCCGCAGGCCCCTCTCCCGCATTGCATAACGGCCAGGCCCCGCCAGATGGGGTCCCCGGGGCCGTGAACAGCCTGGGGAGGGGGGCTGCGCGGCCCCCACCCTATTCAATGTGTTTTTTTTAAAAGGCCGGAACTTGGGGGATGGTGTCTCCCGGGGCCGAAATCGGCCCGGGGAGGGGGGCCACGCAGCCCCCTCCTCCATTGCAAAACAGCTGGGCCCCAAAGGATGGGGTTCCCAGGCCCAAAATCAGCCTGGGGAGGGGGGATGCATGGCCCCCCACCCTATTAAATTAGTTTTTTTTAAAAAGGAGGGGTGGGGTCCTTGGGGCCGAAATCGACCAGGGGAGGGGGGTCGAAATTGGCCCAGGGAGGGGGACTGCGCGGCCCCCTGGTCACAATAAAAAAAAAAGGCTGGCACCAGGGGAAGTCGCCAGAGGCCCCATCCCCTTTCTTTTCACTGATAAAAACAAAGGTTACAGGGGCGTTATAGTCAGGAATAGAATTATGATAACCATAGACATTCACTGAAAAAACCAAAGGTTACAGGGATGTGCTCGTTAGGTAGGGTGACCAGACGTCCCGGTTTTCCCCGTACAGTCCCTGTTTTTGGCAGACTGTCCCGGTGTCCCGACACATTTCTTTATTTTGAAGAAATGTCCCGGTTTTTGGGACAAAAGTCAGGTAATTGCAAGGAGAATTGGAAGGTATGCTCTCCTTACACGGGCGCTTCAGAAGAATGAAAAAATAAGCAATTTATTCTGTTTCCGTCAGGCAGCACGGGAGGAGTTCGGCTGCATGCTCCCAGCAGAGAGGAGACAGGGTGGAGAGAAGGGAAGGGGCCATAGGATTGAGGTCCTGCCACCATAATGTTAGGGAAATGGAGCCTTGTAAAGGTATGCACATGTATGTGTGTATGCGCGTGTATACTTTAAAAGCCTACTACACATAAACACACACTCGTATACGTGCACGCACGCACACACACACATGCAAAAACTGGGACAGGCCAGATATAGAAATCAGACTAAAGGCTTTAGTCCTACTTTTATTTCTGGTGTGTCCCAGGTTTTGGTTCTCAAAATCTGGTCATTCATAGTTAGGCTCAGATTTCACTTGTACAAAACCATTGAAATTCAGCAATTATAGTTAACTGAGCTAACTATAACTTACACCCCCGCAATGCACTGCTTATGATCTCACATATTACATCACTCATGACATGGTCAGTGAAATCACTGATGACATCACTGATAACATTTCAAATGACATTACTGATGACATCATCCACAGAACCACTCACACACCCACTCACACCCATATACAATCTCTCATACGCCCACTCACACAACCACTCACATACCCATTCACAGACCCATACAAGTACTCACTCTTCCATTGAGCCACTCACACACCCACTCACTCACTCATACAGCCACTCACACAACCATTCACTCACCCATAGTCACTAATATAATCAGTCACTCACCCCCACAGCCACTCACGCAGCCATACACTCACCCATACAGTTACTCACACACAAACTTATTCATCTATACAGCCACTCACACATCCACTCACACACCCATACAGCCTCTCAATACAGCCCCTCACTCACATGGCCCTGGGGATCGTGACCCCCCCATTGCTGGTTCCTGCTATGTCCCAGGGTGCCCACCCCAGGGACAAAGCTGTTAGCTATGGCTTTGCAGGCTCCCGCTAAGCCATAGCAAACTGTGCTCCGTTTTGAGCAAGCAAGAGCATTATGCTCTTGCTTGCTCTAATCGGAGGACAATTGCTTTTACACACAGGAAACTGCATGTTAGCAGCTCCCTATGTGAAAAAGCAATACTGGCTCCCACAGGAGGCGGGGAGCCAGCAGGGACAGTGGGGGCCTTCAGGCTCCCCACGCGGTTCCCATCTTTAGTGAGTGGGTGCCCTGACAGGGGACACACATTAGAGGCCGGGCCCCGAGGGATGGCGTCCCTGGGGCCGAAATCGGCCTGGAGGGGGGCAGCGCGGCCATGCTCCCATTCTTTAATTTTAAAAAACTATTTAAAGGGAGGCTGGGCCCCAGAGGATGGGGTCTTTGGGGCCAAAATCGGCCCGGTGGCAGCTGCCAGCCCCCCCCCCTCCCTTTTACATTTAAAAAAATGTAAAAAAATTAATTGCTGGGCCCTGGGGATGGGGCCCGAGGGTCAAAATCGACCCGGGGAGTGGGGCTGCACTGCCAGGGCCGGACTGGCTACCGGGCGTTTTTTGCTGGGGTGGCAGGGTGGGGCCCAGGTTCACTGCAGAGGGGCCGATTTTGTTGCTGGGGAGCTGCAGGCGCTTCCAAATGAACAATGCAAAACAAATAGCTTTAAAGCCTTCTTTTTAAAACATTTGTTTTGCATTGTTTATTAAGGAAAGCCCGGTAGCCAGTCCGGCCCTGTGCACTGCCCCCCTCCCTCATTCTAAATAGGCTTGACCCTGCAGGATGGGGTCCCCAGGGCACAAATTTGCCCAGGGAAGGGGGCCACACTGCACCCCTCCCTCGATAGAGAAAAAAATAAAAAGTCTAGCAAGACACCAGAGGCCCCGTCCCCTTTCTCCACCACTCTGCAAACGCGCCTCCTGGCATACTGCTAATTGGGGCATGAAGTCCCCCAGGGTCCAGAGGATCCTTGGGAGCCGGCAAACCCTCCAGTTACCTCCAGTAAGTCCCACACAGTGGGGTTGCTGAGATGTCTTTGGAGACCACGCCCCCTTTCTCCACCACTCTGCAAACGCGCCTCCTGGGATGAAGTCACCTTAGATGCGGAGGGTCCTTGGGGGCCAACAAGCCCTCCTGTTACCTCCCGTAAGTCTCACACCGCCTGATTAATGAGAAGACTTCGGAGGCCTCGCCCCCTTTCTCCACTAATCTGCAAAAGCACCTCCTGGCACACTGCTGGTTGGGGGATAAAGTCCCCTTGGCTCCAGAAGGTCAGTGGGGGCCAACAAGCCCTCCTGTTACCTCCAGTAAGTCCCTGATTGCTGAGAGGACCCTCGAAAGCCACACCACCTTTCTCCATCACTCTGCAAATGCACCTCCTGGTGCGCTGCTAGTTCAGGGATGAAGTTCCCTTGGCTCCAGAGGGTCCTTGGGGCCAAATACCCCTCCTGTTACCTCTAGTAAGTCCCACAGAGCATAGTTGCTGTAAGGACTTTGGAGGTCATGCAAATGCGCCTCCTGGTGCACTACTGCTTGGGGGATGAAGTCCCCTTGGCTGCTGAGGGCCCTTGGGGGCCAAGAAGCCCTCTTGTTACCTCCAGTAGGTTCCTTACAGCAGGATTCCTGAGAGCTGGCCGGAGGTACCGCCCCCTTTCTCCACCACTCTTCAAATGCGATTACTAGTTAAAAAACATAGAATTTCACTTAAAAAAAACAAAGGTTACAGGGACGTTATAGTTAGAAAATAGAATTTGAAAAACCTTAGAAATTCACTGAAAAAACCAAAGGTTACAGGGAACTTATAGTTAGGAAATAGAATTAAAAAACCTTAGAAATTCACTGAAAAAACCAAAGGTTACAGGGACGTTATAGTTAGGCTGAGATTTCACTAGTACAAAACCAGTGAAATTCAGCAGTTATACTTACCTGGGCTAACTATACCTTACGCCCCCGCAATGCACTGCTTATGACCTCACATATTACATCATTCATGACATGGGCAGTGACATCACTGATGACATCTCACATGACATCACCGATGACATCATCACGTGAGTGTAAGCGTTTTCAGGAGCTTATGAGTGTTAAACATTTATACTAACCTACTACAAAAGTTAAATTAGTATACTAGGTGCTCTACTACTGAGTGATACTACTTCTAACATATAATGTGAGTGGCAGTGTGACTGTACGTATCCTTATGTGTATTGGTGTGCAAGTGGCAGTATTGGTATATACGTGGATATGTGAGATGTGGTGTCCCTGTAACCTTTGTTTTTTTCAGTGAGTGTGTGTATATATATTATTATATGGATTACCAACGGGGACAAATCTATACCCTCTCACGAAGGTTTGACAACATTAGGAGGCAGCAACTGTCGCAGAAGTCGCAACACACACCCCAGAGATAAGTGGCGGAAACCAGTTCTGAATTGAGTTTGGAGGTGGAAAAAGACCCAGAGGAGGGTGTTTCCATGGGTCCTAGTGGCGAGCCTCCATCTATTGTATAAGAACTCCGTTTTTTTAAGGCTGGACCACACTTTAAATCTCGGACCTCGGCCTCAAAGAAAAAGGAAAAGGAAAAGAAAAAATAGACGGAGTGGGCACAAATCAGTCAGTGCCAAAAAAACAAACCCGTCAGAGGAAGTGAACCTGGACAATTCCAAAACAGTGATCAACCTATCAGACATGGAATTATCTCAGCAAGAAAGAGACATTGTATCCCTAAGTCTTTCCTACTGCACACCTAAAAACTTTAATTATGTTCAAACGAAAATTGATTTGTACAAATTTGTGAGGAAACTCAAACTCCAGAAACACTTCCATTTGCAATCGACTGAACCCATTGCCAGGAATGAGGAAAGTCACCCATCAGGAAATTTGGCAGTGGCGGATGTTGAGCTGCTCCAGGACTTGACTCAACTGGAGAGGGAAGGGGAAGTCAACAGTACACAATTTGGTGAAAACCTAGGAGTTGATCTCTGCTGTAGGGTGGCGTCACCATTCAAACCTAAGTCTGTCTTTACATCAATAATGCTGCAGAATGGGTTAGATATGTTTTCGGAACTTGTGACTACAGATCTGAAAAGACTGGCAGCGGAATCTAGCAAAAGATTCAGGCTAGAGGGGGGCGCTAGGTGGCGCACACGCAAAATGGCCGCACTACTGTGAGGCTCTTGCTGCCCGGCGTCAATGATCCTCAAAATATCCTCTTCAATGGCCATGAACTACAATTGAACTGCCCTCTGAGACTGCTGGCGGTCCGCTGCAGCTCCGCTGCGAAATCCGACCATATTGGAGCCTCCGTTCCAGAGAAATCTCAATGTTAAGGTGACAGCGCGGGCAGAGGAAACGAGCCGCGGTGACCAGGAGCGGATATCCCTACTACGCGAGCCCGGGGGGTGACGCGAGGCGCGTGGGCCCACCGGCACTGCGCACTGTGCGTGGCATACGCTACATACGCCGGACCCTGCCCACGGCAAGAAGACACGGGTGGGGCTGCCCCTACACGCCGTCAGAGCTGACAACCTTGGTGGATATGACGGTTGGCGACGACGACAATCGAAATAGGTGCGCAGGTACTGTAGCGCTCTGAAGCTGAATGCGGGAGCGGAGCGGCAGATGCGACCTATGAGCTGAGACCGGGACGGAGGTGTGTGCAAGTAGGTGATCCCCGAGTGTGGAGCCACTGCTGGAAGCAGGCGCGGTGCGCTGTTGAGCTGCCGTGGGGCGGGCTCGTGAAGACGGGCCCATGTGTGGACTCTCGGAACCGTGAACGCAACGAGCTCTTTTGATCGGAGGACCGGGGGCCTGCTTGCACTCAAAGCCTCGAATCATAGGGGTGTATGCACGGTGGCACAAAGGAGAAGGGACTGCACCCCCTGCGCGCGGCGTGAACTGCCGTCCAGGGCCTATCTGCTGGGCGCCAACAAACACCTGCTGAACCGCCGAGCTCCCCCTCACTGGAACTGTAGTGGCGAAAGTATGCGTATTGTCTAGCAACCCATAGACACGCGCTAAGGTGCACACAACGCACGGTTGCAGACAGGGGGAGACCGTAACTCCATTGCAAGAACGCTGCCCCTTACGAATGGTGGCGTCGTGGACGACATATACGTGCGAGCGGGGATGCCACTGTATCTTCAGCCCCTAACATCGTTTCACCAACGAGACCACAGCGCAAAGAAATAGTGATCGGCCTCCGTGGGGAAAGTGCGGACGAACCGGCAACAACAGTGTTCTGGAGCTCACAACGCGCTCACTGTTATACGCAAGATTGGCAGGTAAAGAGGAGGATACAGGCACAGTACTGCCTTGACATACTGGGGCACACAGTCTGCAGTCACCTTGCGAACGCCCCACCAACAAGGCCACAGCGCATGGAAACAGAGATCGGCCTCCTCAGAAAAAAAAAACACTGATAGGGTTACCGAACCGGTAACGACAGTGCTCTGGAACTCATACCGTGATCACTAATATATGCAAGCTCGGCAGGCAAAAGAGTCGGATACAGGCATAGCATTGCATTGGCATACTGGGGCGCCCAGACTGCAGACACCTTGCGATCGCCATGCCATAATACTACAGGGACACGAACAGTTCGCACTCAAGGCTACCATGGGGAAGCCAGATAACCGCCAACCCAAGTTATCCTTTGACACCACCAGAAGGACTACCCGCAACACAGCGGACGATCCGGACGCCGACAATGGGGAGGGCGCGCAGGGAACCATTAACTCTCCATCCACAGAGGTACAAAGCATCCTGCAAGAAGTTCGACAAGGCTTCGCTACCATGGTAGATAAAATGGATAACATGTCCACGCGTATGGACGCCATTGCTCACAAATTAGAAGGGCACGAGGGTCGCATTAAAGAAACTGAGCGCCGTATCTCCGACAATGAAGATACAACGTCCCAAGTAACAACGCAGATTGCCCAAATGGATAAGCTTCTTCAAATCATTGCTGCAAAGAATGAAGATTTGGAGGCGAGAAGTAGGCGCAACAACATACGCATTCTTGGTATCCCCGAGTCGACCAACACAGGAAGAATGGAGGAATATGTTGAAAAAATGTTGCTCTCAACGTTTGGGGCGGAAGGCTTTTCCAGTCAATTCATAGTGGAAAGGGCGCATAGATCACTGGGCCCGCGCCCGCCGCCGGGAAGCACGCCACGCCCTATCATAGCACGCCTCTTGAATTATAGGGACCGGGACGTTGCACTCCGCACAGCGAGAAGCACTGAACAGCTGACATATGATGGCAATACGTTCTCTATCTTCCCTGACTTCACACCAACCGTTCAGGAAGAGAGACGGAAATTTATAGACGTCAAAAAGAAGTTGAGACGGGCCCAAATCGACTACGCACTGTTATATCCGGCACGACTTAGGGTTACCCACCAAGGTAAACAGAGATTCTTTACAAAACCACAGCAGGTGGAGGAGTTCTTAAAGCACTTGAAACGATCAAATCATGACACCGAACCGTCAGCATCATCCCAGCAGGCCGCATCGGCGGGAGTGGAAGAAAGCGCGGACTGAATAACTCATTCAAGTCTTGAACTTACTGGGACATAAGAAACATAACAAGTGACGAATGGCTGGCGGAGCAGAAGCAGCGGGCTCCGCAGATACGGAGGACGGTAGACCAATATTCTTACTATTTCTAATCTTTGTTTTTCTTTATGAGCCATTTCCAATAAGTTACGCCGGGCACCCTCTGCCCCTTGGTGTCCACGCGCTCCATCCCTAGTGGACCCAAACGGGTGAGGGTTAATGTGCAGGCACCTAGGGTAATCCCCCAACGGGTACTCCCCCATTGTTGATTAATCTATGTACGGTTGCATAGCAGTTTGGATAGGTTTTTTGTTTGTATTCATTGGGGAATGGGGGGAGGGAGTAAGCTTCTGGCAGATTAGGGCTGCTTCAGTGGGAGGGGGTTGTAGGGCTAGGGAATCGGGATGGGTGGTCAGTTTCTGGCATGATTGGGGTGCCATGGGAGGTGGGAGGGGGCAGTTGCGGGAAACGCATTGTATTATTGCAATAGACAGACACACTGCATGTGGAATCGATGGGTGCTTAAATGGACAAGCCTTTCATACAACTGATACATCATATGTTGGGCTCCTTGTTGTGAGACACTGTGATGGCTACGGATGACAACTTCACGTTGACGATCTTATCATGGAATGTCAGGGGCCTGGGGGACCAGCGAAAAAGGAGGCAGGTCCTGGCATACTTGGACAGACAACGGGTGCAACTGGCTATGCTCCAGGAGACCCACATAGACCCAAGGGCTGTAAACACATTCGCCAGTAAATGGGCTGGCACGAGACTCTTTTCATCATACTCCTCCTACGCGAGAGGCACTGCCATACTGATTAAAAAACAGACACCCTTTGTGCTGGCGGGAGCGATAGAAGACCCACAAGGGAGATACATACTTGCATGGGGTAGACTTGGTAGAGATTCTGTGACACTGGTCAATTGCTATGGCCCCAATGTCGACGCTCCAGATTTTTTCACTAGGATATGGGGGTAAATATTGAACGTAGGCTCCACACATGTCGTCTGGGGTGGAGATTTTAATGTGGCCCTTAACCCGGAACTGGATAGGTCCAATCCAAATATGCACCACTATAATAAGTCCCAAGAAGCACTGCGGGGCATAGTGAAGGAGGGTGGTCTAGTAGATAGTTGGAGGCATGTTCACCCATATTTGAAGGAGGGTACACACTTCACGACACGCTCGGGCACATGGGCGCGCCTTGATTATTGTTTGGTCTCAAGAGGGCTCGGGGACGCTATACGTGCTGTAACTCACCCAGCCCGGACGTTCTCAGATCATTGCCCTGTGAGGCTGGCACTCACACCACCGGGATATGGAACGCCCAGGCCACGCTGGCGACTGCAGCCCCATGCACTGCTTGACACGGTCTTTCAGACCGAGCTGGGGGAGGAGATCAGGGACTTCTTTATGAGAAACAAGGGATCAGTTGATACTGTCGAAATAATATGGGAGGCTTTCAAAGTCACTATTAGAGGGTATTGCATCTCAAAGAGCTTCGGAGTACTTCGAGACATACGGCGTACAATCCAAACGCTGGAACAGGATCTGAAGAGGTTAGAGGTCAGGATGAATAACGGAGAGACAGGGCGGGTACAAGTAGAATTTCGCGAGAAACTGACAGAATACGAACAGAATGCTGCTAGAGAGGTGAAATTCCAGAGTAAGTACTGGGTGGCTCGAAAGTACGGCGAAGGGGAACGGCCAGGAAAGGCATTAGCTGAAGCGACGAGAGGCCCCAGGTTCACGTCCCATATATTAGAAATTGAGAGCCTAGAAGGGACAATACATAGAGACACACCGGATATACTATCCACATTCGCCGCTTACTATGAGACCTTATACACCACACACCGCCAAGAAACAGTAGAATTAGGTGCCTATCTGGGAGATATAACACTGGGATGGCTTAGTAACACGCAAAGAGAATTCCTTAGTCAGCCTTTCGAATTAGATGAAATCAGGGAAGCTATCATGCATTTAAAAACGGCAAGGCGCCCGGATTGGATGGTATCCCTGCCGAATTTTACAAAGCGTACATCGATATCATGGCGCCAGTCCTTAAAGAGGTTTATGAGGAGTCTATGGAGATTGGTACCCTACCCCCTCTATGAGGGAAGCGCTGGTGACATCTCTGCTAAAGCCCAATAAAATTCCCAGCTCCTGCGATTCATATCGTCCCTTGTCACTTCTCAATTGTGACACCAAAATTCTGGCTAAGATACTAGCCAATCGTCTCAATCTCCTAATGGAAAACCTTATCCTGCCTGATCAATCAGGATTTGTCCCTGGCAGGGCAACCAATCACAATCTTCGCACACTCTTTTCGCTTATACAGACGGTGGCGCCTGAGTTCCCACTTGCAGCTGTGTTTCTGGATGCCACGAAGGCTTTTGATTCCGTGGAGTGGGACTATCTGGTTGAGGTGCTGCACAGTATGGGGTTTCCAAAGATATATATATCCTGGATTCAATTGCTGTACCACGAGCCCACTGTTAGAGTACTGATCAATGGCCATATATCTCGCTCACTTCCTGTTTCGAGAGGCACGCGCCAGGGATGCCCGTTGTCTCCGTTGCTTTTTGCTATCGCAATGGAGCCCCTGGCCTCTAGATTGAGACAACGGCATCAGGATAAGGCGTTTCGATGTGGCCTACGCCAAATATTGATATCCTTATATGCGGATGACGTGACATTATATATCAGGGACCCCAGGCACAACCTTAACCCCATACTACGAGAATTTATAATATTCGGCAGATTATCAGGTATCAATATCAATTGGGGGAAGTCTCAGTTGTTCCCACTTACACCAGCGGTACCACAATTCCCACTTGATTATCCGCTGGAGTGGTGTGATACTGAACTTTGCTATCTCGGCATACAGGTGACGATAGACAGAGAAGACACCATACGGCTGAACTATGGTACAGCAATTGCACGCCTCAACAGTAATGTCACACGATGGATCTCTCTGTCTATATCACTCGCTGGTCGAGCCTCTCTAATAAAGATGGTGGTACTCCCTCAGTTCCTGTATCTGTTTGCAAACATACCCTATCACCCAGGAACAACCTTTTTTAAAACACTGCGGACGGCACTGATCACGCTAATTTGGGGAGGAAAACAACCACGACTTCAGTGGGCCAGCCTCATTAGGCCATATGAACAGGGTGGGCTAGATATACCCGACTTCGAGGTGTACTACTGGAGTGCACAGGCACAATATGCGTTCTACGTTACATGCCGCAAATAGCCGCAGAAGACTGGCTTGCAGATCCCGTTCCCCTGAACGGCATCATACACTGCCCTCGCCGCACTCGCTCCGCGCCTCCCACCACGGTCACTAGCA
This sequence comes from Calotriton arnoldi, assembly GCA_963921515.1. Classification (NCBI taxonomy): domain Eukaryota; kingdom Metazoa; phylum Chordata; class Amphibia; order Caudata; family Salamandridae; genus Calotriton; species Calotriton arnoldi. The sequence goes on along the minus strand of CAWUFW010023968.1, from coordinate 1,183 downwards.
CTGTGGATGCATGGAATTGCATTAGGGACAAACTCTTGTCGCCCTTTCTGTACTCCCCGCGACTTCCGTTGACCTATCACCCAGATCTACCACTATTGCAGGAAAGAGGATTCCTGAATCTTTGTAAACGGCTCCATGTGACGGCATGGGGGACTTATTTCTGGACGGTACCTTCCGCTCCTCGGAGCACCTGTTTCAGGGCCTACGGTCCACACCACTAGACGTGTTCCTCTATGTACGGTTACGACAAGGGATGAGGGCGATCCTACCGGATTTCCCCAACGAGCCAGAAATTCTACCTCCGTTACACCAGCTGTTAAACCCTGCAGGTGGCAGCCACCTGGTGTCAGGACTCTATAAAAGCATACGCGCGACACAAAAGAAGCCTGTCAGCTCGGCATGCTTGCACTGGCAGGAGGAGCTGGGGCGAGAGGTGACTGAGGAACAATGGAGCTATTGCTGTTCCCAGACATCGCAAATCACGGCCAGTAACAGGCTGCGGATACTACATTACAAATTCTTGCAGAGGCTATACTACACGCCTGTAAAAAATATAGATTCAAACTAACCGACCATGACAGATGCGACAGATGCAAAAGGGAGGGTGCTGGGTTTCTACATCTGGCCTGGGAATGCCCAGCAGTGCAGGCATACTGGGGGGAGGTGCATGAGGCACTGGAGAAAATGCTAGACATAACATTGGACAGGGATCCCATGGTGGCCCTCTTGAGTTATACTGCATTAATCCCCAAAACGCACCGGAAGTTCCTCGGCATATCCCTGTTGATGGCCAAACGCAGGGTAGCCTGTAGATGGGGTAGAGGGCGCGCACCGAAATTCAAGGAATGGCTGACTGACCTAGTACATTACCAGGAGCAGACCACAACCTATATAGAACTACTGCCAATGGCCTCTAGGCCCACAGATATATGGGGACCACTCCAGGGTTATCTCCTTCTACAGCAGGGCTCCCAGTAGACGCTAGAGAGAGGACGGAGTCCAGTCAAACAGGGGTTGAAAGTATCTACTCTGCATTGCAGTTGCACCCATCACAAAACAAGCTCACGTATACGATACGGTAAATGTCAATGTATAGCCTAATGATTATCCGGACTGTTCCACACCACACACTTGTCGAGACAATTATGTAATGAAATGTCTGTACGCTGCTGTTGATTTACGA